>BQNB010138761.1:0-17657 GCA_026074375.1 Tanacetum coccineum
TAATCAATGAGGAGGTATACGTGGCACAACCTCCAGGATTCATTAACTTTGAAAAACTAGATCAAGTTTATAAACTAAAGAAAGCTTTATACGGTCTTAAATAAGCACCCAAAGCTTGGTATGATAGATTAAAAGTTTTTCTTATTAAACATAAATATAAAATAGGAATGGTAGATAACACTCTTTTTACTAAGAAGAAAGGTTCAAACCTCATCATCGTGCAAATATATGTCGACGTCAATATATTTGGCTCAACTTGTCAAGACATGTGTGATGAATTTTACAAAATCATGCATGACGAGTTTGAGATGAGCATGATGGGTGAACATAACTTCTTGCTTAGACTACAAATAAAACAAATGGAAGATGGTATTTTCTTTAATCAATCTAAACATATTAAGGAAATGCTTAAGAAATTTGGGTTAGAAGAATCTAAACCAATGAAAACCCCCATGTCCTCTGATATCAAACTCACGAAAGACGAATAGTGTGAGTCGGTAGATAGTTTCAAGTATCAAGGCATGATAGGTAGTTTATTATACCTAACGGCAAGTAGGCCCGATATCATGTTTAATGTATACCTTTGTGCCCGCTTCCAAGAGGCTCCCAAAACCTCTCACCTTGAAGCGGTTAAGCGTATCTTCCGATACATTAAAGGCACTACGCATTTAGGATTATGGTGTCCTAAGGGGACCGGCATAGAAACTGTGGTATATGCCGAATCTGATCATGCGGGAGATTATGTGGATCGAAAGAGCACTAGCGTTATTTGTACGTTCGTGGGATGTTGTTTGACATCTTGGTTCTCGAAGAAACAAACCGCTCTTACTATATCCATTACCGAAGCTGAATACGTAAGTGCCGAAAAGGAATATCAACAAGCACTATGAATGAAACAAACTCTTATCGACTACGACATTCGACTCGACGACGTCCCGATCATGTGCGACAATAAAGGCACGATTGACCTTATCAAAAACCCGGTGCAACATTCCTGAACCAAACACATCAAAATTCGTCACCACTTTCTTTGTGATAATGTCCAGAAAGGACATATCTCCGTCTTGGTTTAGGAATGATGGAACACATTCCATAAATCGTTCTTCTTTTCTTTTGTCTCAATTCTAGTTCGTGTTCCATTTCGTGTCGTGACAACTTAAATACTTCATCCGAAGTACTTTAAGCATATTTAATTCGCGAAATGCAAATTAAAATGTCACTCCTCTTCGTAAAATTTTCGTCAAAAACCAAGTCCAAAAACCCTTGGCTGAGGGCGGCCCCCATATAGACGGCCCCTCAAGATATTTAGGATCGCCAGTAAATATGGGACCGCCACCAGTAAGTCACAAAATGGGACACTTAAACAAAAAATTTCAAAACAGAAAAACAAACACCCCCTTACCTGCTGCCATTGACGAACATGACTCAAAACCTACCAAAACTCAAAATCAACCATTCTAAAAATCATTAAAGATTAAATCAAACTCTAATAATCAATCCTAATATCTCCAAAGTCATCAATTGTAAGTCATTTCATCTATTTTCTTTCAATTTAAGTCTAGGGTTCATGATGAAACACCAAAAATTGAAATTGGGGATTTTTCATTTTTCTTTCAATTTTGTACAATTAGAGTACTAGGATACAATGTATAACTAATATGCTTCCCGTAGATATAGGATTTGCCATACCATTAGTGAAATTTGTTGAAAAATTGATTTCGAACCAAACCCTAATTTTTATTTTCAAATCACTACATTAGGAACATATATAACAATTGTTGTTATGCATTGTTATGCCAACCCAAAAACATTTTTATAACAAATGCATAATTGATCTCATAACCAATTTCGGGATACCTATAATTCATATGTATTTTTCGACTTGTTTGGATGAGCAAAATCAAATTAAGGAGCGTTTGGGTTAACTCTTAGGATTTTATATTTATGTCGAGTTAATCGTTACTCCACATTTGTTACATCTAGACACACACTAGAAGCAATGTGCATAACCAACTACAAGTGAAACGATAATAAAATGTGATTTCGCTTTTTGTTTTAGGAAATCATGCCTCGTAAGTCATCCGAAGATCATAAAAATACAAGAGCCTACATACACAATGATTTTCACAGAATTTCGTTACACCTATAAAAGGATAAACTAAGAGACCTTGAAACTCGTTTCATTCATGAGGGTCGGGTGGTTTTTGACAACTTTACGGATCTAAACTATGTTCGATCTTTGTTCTATTTTGTCGAGTTCAAGTGTCTCCTTGAAATAAAGGAACAAATTTGTCCTCGCTTTATTATCGAGTTTTATAGTCAATATCGAGTCAGTTATTCTGACGAAGGTCAAATGTTTATCGAGTTTGTTATTCAAAATCATTCTTCCTCTTACTCTCTTAAATAATTTGCTCAAATTCTTGATATACCTTGTAAAGGTGTTTGTGTGTCTTTATCGATAGATAGAGACTTGATGAGTTGGCATATGGTATCCCTTCGGATGGTCCATATCAAACCAACCTTCCTTTCATTGAGGACATCATTTCGTCTATTTGAATTGATCGAGATGGTCAAGTCCGTCGCATCCGTCATGAGGAAGAAATTGATGTTCTTGAATATCAAGTTCTAACTCATATAATCGAGCCAACCCTGAAGCCTTTAGAAGAAATTATCCAGGGAAATGTCTTTTGTCTACGGGGGTAATCGGGATCATGTTCCCGCGTGTCTTTGTTTTATGCTTTATTGTGCCGTACACTGAAGATTCAACCAGGCCATTTATGGCAAACGAATAAATGTGGTTATAATAACAAAGGAGGTTAAATTCTACCTAATGATATGTTATTAACCCATTTAATTAAATTCCATCGTTAGGGAAATCCTGAATTAGAATATGAGTCTTTATGTCTTGTTTAACAGGTCGTGTCATGACTCCTCTGCGCCTCATCTAGAGGCAAAAACCCAGATGAGTTCATGGCACGTGAAGATGTCGTCATTCCATCTTTTATTCTGCGCCTGTTTCGATCAACCATCCTCATCTCATCTCAATGATGATGATGACGATGGGAATGACGAAGGGACCTCGCGTGCAAGCACTCCTTCCCCTATTCGTTATGTCAACTCTTTAACCAATCAAGTTCCTCAAGTCTTTCAAAACCCACCTAACATTGACCCTCACCTTGAACCATTTTACACCCGCCAAACCAAAATCATCAACCGTCAAGTACAATTACGAGATGAGCATCGTGGTAGAGTAAGGTCAATCGGAAAAAGTCTTAGAAAGTTGTGGAGAAACATGAAGAAGTGAGCAATGAGGGAAATTGCTTTATGACATTATTATCTATATTATTTACTAATATATTATGATTAGGTGTTTAAACTTATGCTACTTATTAGTAACTTAGTACTTAGTATGGGCAACTTAGCTTGCCATGGATGATCTTTCGATTTTATCATCCTAAACCAATGCTTGCATGCACCTTGATAGACTTTTGCTATATATATGATATTATGCATGCTTATCTTTTGATCACGTTTGCCTACATATGCTTCCCTCATAGAACTCAAGATAATTGATATTGTAGTGGTTAGATAATGAGTATTAGGTTGATTCATTGAGAAATAGATTTGATCAAAGGGAAATTTAGAAAAAAAATTATCAGAAATTCTGGAAAAAGTTTTCTATCTCTAGTAAAAGGGCCCACTATAAATACTGGGCGACCTCTAATATTTTATGGAAGTCTGTAATTAAGGACGCCATCAGGGTCATGGTATTCTTCTATTGTGGACCTTTCTTGAATTTATCGTGCTGTTGACAACTTATACAATTTGGCCACAGCTATAATTTTTGCATTTTGACAAACACCTTTTGGAATCTAAATCTTCAAACCCCATGCCTTACTTCTTTAATCCATTTCTTCCACCTTAAATCATGAACTCTATTCTATCATCATCTTCATCACCTCATTTTACCATGAATTCCACCAATGCTTCCTTATCTAATCCTTCCAAGAAAATCAAACTCACCATAATCCTTCCGCTGAGACTATGTATTTAGTCAACATATCTAGTGATGAAGATATCACCACCACACCTTTTCCTACAACAACCTCCTCATCTCTAACTCCTCCAAATGCACCATCAAAAACCAAATCCACTAATCAAACATCATCAAGTAAAGAAAACACATCTTCTTCCTTTCACTCAAAACTTTAAATTTCACCACCATCTTCACATGAACCAACTTCTCTTCATCACTTGAACCCCTTGCTGGACATCATTTTAGATGTCATCTAGACCTCTAAATCCTTCAACACTTCAAAGTCATCCTTTTTGTCCCCCTTGGATATCACATTTCTTTGTCCCTAATTACTCCTCTTGATCACATTCTGACACTCCATCACACCCATCTTAACCAAAACCTCAACCACCTATCATGGGGTCATCCTACTTTTCTACACTTTCATGACTATCATGGGTCAACTTGCATTTGTTATTCTCATAACCAAAACCTTTTCTTCACCTTAAGAGATGAGATGAATATCACGTTCGCTCATCTTGAATATCTTCTTACTACCGCAATCACTTCACACTTTCCACCTCCACCTTAAAAATATCTAAATGTTTTCATAAACGTGAAACCCCAAACCTTTTGCTTAAAAAGTCATTCTCTATGAATCATGAATCATTTAAGACTTATAGATAGTATTGTTTTCTTTATCGCTGTATTTGTTCTAGTTTTATATTGCTTGAATGTATTAATTATGATTGTGCTAATGTATGAGTTTTTGTTGGTGGAATGAAACTTTCTTTTGATTTAAAATAATAATGTGTTAACTTGAATGATATTTGTCTTGCATTTGTACCTTAACTTTGTTTTGTAGCCATAACAATTTTGCATAAGATCGATCCCTTGTGCCTAAAACAAGGGGGAGACTCATCAAGGGATGAGTCTTGATATCGTCGATTTTCTTTCTTCCTTCAACAACTCGATGATCATCTTTTTGAATTCGACAAAAAGGGGGAGAAATGGAACAAAACTCATTTAATAATTTGACATCTTTAACTTTATTTAAAATGAGTTTATATTTTGTCATCATCAAAAATGGTGATTGTTAATAACAATTAATGTCATAAAACGTTATTTATTATTTTTTTGTCCTCTCAAGTTTTGATAATAACAAAATATAAAACGTTTACAATAAAAATAAACGTTTACAAATTATTAATGGTAAAATTCCATTTCTAAGATTAGTGATCACTTAAGGTATGGGACAACAAAATAATTTAATGCATTGATTAGTGTCAAAAAAAATATTTTTCTCTAATCCTCACTTTTAATTTACCTAAAAGTATTTTTCTCAAATAAACATTTACAAAATATTCTATAATATAATAAATGTTTATTAAAAAACTTAAAATTTGAAATTCAAATTTTCCCCCCAAAACGGAAGCTTCTACACCAGATACAACCTTCCTCACAAAAAGACAAAAAAGGGAGCGGAGTCTAGGCGGCGGCCCCCTTATAGGCCTGGCGGCCCCTTTATATATAAGGGACTACCGGGACCGCCCTCAGAGAGCCGTTGGGATTCCCTGCCTATAAATACTGCTCCATTCCCAACAGAAAAATATTCCTCTTTGCACGAAATTTTTCAGTCTTTTCTTTCTCTCACTAAAACTCTTGATCACTAACTACTTAGATTTGTTTCAGTGATTTATCTCTTCTTTCTCATCTCTTCCCTCTCATTCAAGTGCAAGAGAAGAACACTCGTATTTGTCAAGAAATGAAGTGTTAATTAGTGATCTATCCTCATTTCTTCTAAGTACCAAAACTCTATTGTATTTATCTTGTGTATTTATGTGATTCAGATATTGTGTAGAGCCGATAGTGTAGATCTTGTGAGTGTGTATATATTGTGAAGTGGTAGATTGGTTCTAGCTAAGATTAGGACTCGACATTTAGCTTAGTGTCGGAAAATAACGTAAGCGATGTGTAAACGGTTTTCTTCGCCTAAAGGGAGCTTGTTGACATAGTAAAATCTCGAGTAGGATACTCGGGGAGTGGAGTAGGGCGAAGAGGTGCTTCGTAGCCGAACCACTATAAAATCTCGGTGTCTTGGTTTGGTTGTTTCTTTCCTTATCCTTTTACATTATTGTTATTTAGTTTTCATTTAGATAGTTATTGCTTGTTCATATTGAGATTTGATTGAACATATAACTCGGATCTATACATTTTTGAAAGTAAACTTTTAAAAAGCAAAACAAACGTGTAAACTATTCAACCCCCCCCCCCCCCCTCTTCTAGTTTCTACATGATTTATACATATTTTTTTCTTAAAGAACTAATATTGTATCTTGGTAATCTTATCTCGTAAGGTCTAGTTTCTCCTTACAAATTCGTAGTGATTGCCTTGGTTTTTTATAGATTGCCTATAGTTAGTGTGTTGTTTGAGTATGTGTTTCTCCTGGTCTCATGTGTGTTAATATTTTGCCTAGTATCCGTGTGCATTATTCCTAGTGTAAATCTGTCTTGCATCTATAATCATTAGTCATGATCTAGATTGTATTTCAGATTGTCTTTCAGTGATATATATATATTTGCTTGTATATGAACTGTATGTGAAAAATCTTAGCAAAATCATGTCTTCCATTACTGCTCAACAAACCAAACTTGATCTGGAACTTGTTTTCAAGGAGAAAAGACTGGATATTGGGAAATGAAACAGAATACTCAATCCTGGAAAGATACATAGAGAACCCACATTTCAAGTCATTCTAGATGCTCTTGCTCTCACTCCATGCTACTTTGCATTTCTCATCACTGCAGATGTTCTAGAAGTCTACATGCATCAATTTTGGGATTCTGTTTACAAGCATGACACTACCTACAGATTTAAAATGGACAAAAGGAAGAGATTAAAACTCAATCTGGAAATCTTTAGAGATATCTTTAAGATCTGCCCTAGAGTATAGGGACAAGACTTTGATGCACTTCTTAATGATGAAGAAATTGTGTCTTTCTTAAGATCTTGGTCAAACTGGGGAAATCAATTCACTCAATGATGTTGTTGTTGATCAGATGCATCAACCTTGGAGAACTTTTGCTACTCTCACTAACAGAAGTTTATCTGGAAAGACAACTGGTCTTGATAAGCTTCGTCTCTCCAGAGCACAAATCCTTTAGGGTATGTACCATTAAAAGAATGTGGACTATGTTGAACTACTTTGGAAATATTTCATTTATCACATTGACAACAAAGCCTACAAAAAGTAAGAGAAGATGTACTACCCTTGATACACCAAAGTTATCATTCACTACTTCCTTACTCATGACATGACTATCTCCTGGAGAAACAAGATCAGGATGCAGACCCCCAGAGATGAATATCTGATAATCACTTTAAGTTTGTCTCTACAAAAGAAGCAACTCAAATCTATGGTGATGTTCTTCCTGAATCATTGACCAGTCCTGAGATGAAGAAAACCAAAGCTTATAAGACTTACCTTGGTTTTGCTACAGGAGCTACACCACCTAAGAAGGCGCGAAAGTTCAAGAAGCCAGCTTCTCCTTAACTCACTACTATCCCAGTTTTACCTGAAGAACATATGGGGAAGTAAAAGAGAGTAAAGAGACCTGCTAAGAAGTCTACTAAGGCTCTAGCAAGAGGTGTTGTCATTAGAGAAACTCTTGAGATGCCACTATCTAAGAAGAAGGAAAAGGTAGATGTTGCTAGAGGTAAATGAATTAAGCTGCTATCTAAAGTAGCATTAACTGAAGATGCTCAGTATGAAGAAGTCCAAAGGAAGAGTATGAGGGATTTTCACAAGACTCACCCAATTAGGTCTGGTACTATTACCAAAACTGCTCCAAGTGTTGCTGATGTGTCGTTGTGTGGTGTATATTTTTATGATTCAAGTTTTAAATTTATATTTTGCCGACTTAACCAAAAACAACACTTTAACGGGCAGTGTACCCGGTCAGTGGTAGATTCGTGGTAAGTAGGGTGTCGAACACTTGAAGCGAGGTTAAATCTCTCAATTTATTTATATCTTGGTTATCTAATCTAAGTTATTTCTAATCTAAGTCAAACCTATGCTAATCCAATGTTAGTTCTAATCCTAATTCTAACAAGTAAAAAGGGGGGTTTCAGCCTGAGAGACTGGCACGGGTTTGGTTGGTGACTATAATCAATTCAAGACACTTTAACCCACGCGAGCAAATTAACATAAGATAAAAGAGCGATCGAGCCTTGTGATAGAAAAAATTATTATCCCATCATTATTCATTATAAGTTGGTTAGCTTATTCAGTGCAATGATAACTTTATCTCGAAGGAGGCATATCATTCTTAAACTTAGTCAGGAACTTCATCCTAATGACCAAATACACATTAATTCTTTTACAATTAAAGCATCCACATAAAGCATCCTTATTTGCTGATTATAATCTATCTTAGGGATTAAAGCAATGGTGATCTTGTTAAATCCTAGCTCATAGAGACTTTACCCACTTACTGCTTAATGGCAATTTATACACTAGTAGTCCACTTGTACAACTATCCAATGGAATAAGAACATTATTTGTTGAATTATCTAGATTCACCTACTAGTCAACATGTTTAATAAACCAAAGGAAATTTCCGTTAACTAGTTAAGCTGGAAGTGTATCCTTAGCATGATTTTAGAAGGACAATATTTGTGATCTTATGATTCTAGATGTATAAATCACTATATGGAGAGTTATCCTGGTATCTAGATTACTTGGTCTGTATCACTAGATCCAGTTGAATGATAGTTCGAATACAAAAGCACGTAAACAAGTATAAATTGATAAACATAAACAAGCATTCAACGATAAATTAAGCAATCGAGATATAAACAAAACTAAACATTTAGATCTTCAAAATAATTGCTAATACCCGAAGGTATTAGCTTTCAAACATCATAATTAATACAAGAGTAATTGTTTTAGCTAAGGTAAACTAACCGAGTTAATGAATGATACTAAAAACTGAACGATTACAAAAGTATAAGAAATTACACGTTGTCTTCTATGGATTGGAATGCGTTGCAAGATCTATTCTGCTCTTTTTCTCCCTTAAAATAGACTTCTGTGGTTTAGGTATCAAGAATATAATTTTGCACACTTAAAACTCGTTTTTTAGTTTTCTATTTATATTGTCTAGAATTCGGTTCGATACGGCGTATCCAATGGGTTAGATACGGCGTATTGGGGTTTTTTGGAGTAGGAACAACGTTTGATATCTTCCAGAATATTCACATGCCATATATCCAATATGGCGTATTGGTCTTCTCTGGATACGACGTATTGGGCTTGTTTCCTTTGTGGTCTTTGGTGAGTGTAGGCACGTATACACTGTATCTTCCTTGATGGATACGACATATTAGTAGTCAGAATCATTAATCTTTAAAATATCTTTGTTTAAGCTTCAAAATGCGCGCCTTTTGCTAATATTTACCAAGTACTCCATAATTACTGGAATTCTAAAATATAAACAATTAAGTAACAATTCTTTTCAATAATTATATAAAATAGGTTAATTACATGGGATACATGATGTTATAAAATAGATGTTATTTGATGTAATCAGTTGCCAAGATTAAACCTTCAGCTACAATTGAAGGAACTGGTGTTAAACCAGGGGTTCCCGATGTGACTGAAGAAGAATCATCTGAAAGTGAAGCTAAATCTTAGGGAAATGATAAAGATGATAACAATAATGATCATAACTCAGAAAGTGACGGCAATGATTAAGAGAATAACAATGATGATGACAAAACCCAATCAGACAATGAAAATGAGTCAAATTTTGAACATGAAACTGATGAGAATGAATCGGGTTCCAAATCTGAACAAGAAGAAAATGAAGAAGATATAGGAGATGATGAAGAAGAAGTGAAGGACGAGCTTGTTAAAAGCCCTTCAAACTATTTCTGTATATGAAGATGAAACAAAGAAAACTGATAATAGTCAGAAGAGATGAAGAGGAAGAGATAGATTATACTACCAGACAGCTATAGAGGCGATGATGTGGAAATGGGCTGAATGAACCATTTTTGATACTGATAAAGGGTTTATACAAGAAGGGTACATGTTGCAAATAACTAACGATTCAACAAGAAATGAGAAAATCGGTAGATCTCAAAGATCATAAAGAATGCTCATGTGACACTAACACTGTTCCACCAAAAAAAAAAAAAAAGAAAAAAAAAAAAAGAAGACCGAATCCCCATTTACCAGCTCTTCTCACTCATCCGACTTGGCATCTAAATTATTGAATTTTTTAGATATTCCTCATACTGATGCAGAGATTGTCTCTCCAATGGATGTTCACGTCCATCATGAAGTACCAAACTAGCAAACACCCACACTCCTTACAGTACCTATCTTAGTTATCATTGATTCTTCACCAATATACTCCACTGTTATCTCATAATCATTACCATCCTTCACTCCTCCACCACAACAATCAACATCCACACCACCACCAACAACTGAAGCTACAAATCCTCAATCTGCACTTCCTAATTTCGCATCTGTCTTCCAATTCAACAACAGAGTCACAACATTGGAAAAAGAGGTTGTTGAGCTCAAAAAGGATCCTCTTAAAACTCAAGTGACTTCTCTAGTAGATGAATATCTAGACGCAAGACTCGATGCCATCAGAGATTAATTTATGAGCCATCTTTCAGCATCAATCACTGCAAACATCACAGAGCAAGTCAAGAATTAACTACCTCAGATCCTACCAAAGTAAGTATCTAACTTTTCTCCTTCAGTGATCCAAAACATGGTTACTGAGTCACTTGAACAGGCGGTTCTAGCCAAGGAGTCTGCTCAACCACAATCTTCATATGAGTCTGCTACAACGCTTACATAATTTAAGTTGAAGAAGATTTTTATCGAAAAAATGGATAAAAGTGAATCATATCTGGCAGCTCCTGAACACAGAGAATGCTATGAAGGATTGATAAAATCTTATGATCTCGACAAGACTATCTTCTCCACTTATGGTAAAGTGTATTCGTTGAAGAGAAGCCAAAAAGACAAAGATAAAGATAAAGACCCTTCCACTGGATCAGACCGAGGGTTGAAGAAGAGGAAGACTAGCAAGGATGTAGAACCAACAAAATGTCCTAAAGCTAAAGAATCACAGTCTAGCTCATCCAAAGGCACCAAGTCTCAACCAAAATCTTCTGGAAAGTCTGTTCAATCAGAGGAACCAGAGTTTGAGGTTGTAGCTTCATATATGCCACAAGATCAAGAAGGGAATCTAAGTAATGATGATGATGAACCTATAAAAGAGACTGTATCTAAACGTGACTAGTTCACCAAACATACACAACCACAAGAACCTACTGATCCTGATTGGAATATTGGCAAGACTCCACAACAAGGACAAACTCAAAGCTAGTTAATGACTCTTGCATCTTCTACTGACAAACAGTCAAATACCTTTGATGAATTGATGAGCACTCCTATAGACTTCTTTGCATACATCATGAACGGCCTAAAGATCACCAATCTAACTCAAGAAACATTGTTAGGGCCAGCATTCAGACTTCTTAAAGGCACTCGTTCCAATTATGCTGAGTTAGAGTATGATTTTGAAGAATGTTACAAAGCCTTATCGGAGAAACTTAATTGGGAGAATCTAGAAGGCGATGACTATCCATTTGATCTTACCAAACTCCTAACTTTAGTTATGAGTGGAAATCGTCAAAAAGTACCAGTTGACTACTTCTTCAACAATGATCTCAAGTATCTGCAAGGAGGAGTTTCGACAATGACCTACACGACTTCTATTACAAAGACAAAGGCTGCTCAGTATGATCTTCCAGGCATTGAAGACATGGTTCCAAATATATGGGTTCCTGTTAAAGTTGCCTATGATAAACATGTGTTATGAGGAATCTCACATTGGAGAGAACGACGTAAGACCTTCTATGGGTATGTACAAGGCCTGCAATCTACACATGATCTATATTCTACAAAACGTATTCTAGCAGTAACTCAGGTCGAGGTAATGAGGAAACATGGGTATAGATATCTGAAAGAGATTGTAGTAAGAAGAGCCGATAACGACCTTCACAGATTCAAGGAAGGCGACTTTCCACGTCTTCGTATCAATGACATCGAGGACATGCTTCTCCTTGTTGTTTAGAATCGGCTTACAAATCTATCGGGCGATGATGTTTCTGACCTTGCAATAGCATTGAGAATGTTCACTAGAAGCTTGGTTATTCAGAAGTGAGTAAAAGATCTTTAACTAGGAGTCGAAAGTTACCAGAAGAAGATCAACGTCACCAAGCCAGAAACTACCAAATCCGGAATTAAGAAAAGGGACCCATACACTCCATATCAAGACCCTCAAGGTTTAATTTATGTCGACAATAATGGGAGAAATAGGTTGATGCGATCAGATAAACTCTACAAGTTCAGTAATAGGAAATTAAATGGGCTTCGAACTTCGCTGGATGACATAATAAAGAATATCCAAATGGAGTACATGCCAAAGAGAAGATGGAGTACATTGGAAAAGAAAAGAGCCAATATCATGATCAAGGCGATTGACAAGCAGCTTAAAGAAAGAAGGATGATGAGGAGCCTCAAAAAGTTTGTTGGTGGAAGGCACTATGGAACTCACATTTGGCTACTTCAATGAACAATATGACTTTGTCATATTGTGTTCGTCATTATAGGGTCATTTCATATTCTATAAACTTGTGAATATGTATATATGTAGTGTAGACTTAACAATTAGGCATATATAGTGTTTGAGTATGAATTTTTAATAATTTCTTTGTAAATTCAAAAAATTTCAAATTAACATACTCAAACACCATATAATATCCTCATAATTTAAGGGGGAGCATTAAAATGTTCCAATAATTGGCTTGTTAATAATTGAACATTTTTTCCCCGAACCCATGAATATTTGAATCAATTGATATCCAAAATTTAAAGAGATTTGACATTTTTGATAAAGGGAGAAAATGTGATTAAAATATATGGCTAATAATGTGATTTTTATGATCTTAAGTGTACGCTATCCCATATATGTGCTAAACTCTTTGATTAATCGATGCACATATGAAGGGGGGGCAAATGGTTAAGTGATGGCTGAAATGTGAAGTGACCAAAGACTGACATTTAAAATACTGTAATTAGAGTAATAAGGTGATAATTTAGGTATCCTATTCCAATAATCCCGCCAGAAACCGGAGCATCTACCCAGGAATTCCACTATATAGGTGTATAAGTCCTTAGGTATGAAAAAAAGGAGTAAAGAGAATTAAAGGAAAAGTGTCGAACTGAGATAGAGCTTAGTACTAGGAACAAATCCCAAAAAGGTACTAGTTAGAAGTCACGGTAAGCACAGTAGATTGGTTTGAAGAATATATAAAGAAAAGTTAAAATGAAGGTGAAAATAAAGAAGCCCTCTTTACAAATAGGCAGAAACCAGTGAGTAATAACATTTGTTGTCTTAGATCACATATATGATTGCTGACATTGAAGATGGACATCATGGACCCTCAATGATGCATGCACAACCCTCCCCTAGACTACTCCGAGAATCTCTCAAAAGATTTATGTTTCATTTCTCATGGAGATTACACGCATTTCTATCAACTTTCTCACTCTGAGTTAGTTGGTATTGAAAAGGTGGAAGTCTGCTCCAGCCTCCGATCACTAAAACCAAAGCGCACTATTGATCCTATAGCAAAAGAGATCCTTCCATAAATATCATTATGACATTTTTGTCAAATTATCTTGCCTAATTCCACACAATGTGAAAAATCAAGAAATATGTAATAAAGAGTCCTACACATTGTCCTTGAGATTTTGCCAGAACATTAAAGTGTATACTTAATTATTACATAAGTGAAGATGGAAATTCTGCTTGAGCCAACATCAAACAAGCTCTTGGTAGGTGACTTGTGAGATCCTATACGGATCGAACTTGTGATACTCAATATTGATTCGGTCCAGATTATGAATTGACGAATAAATTTTGAAAAAGATAAAACTGTTAGTGTGTCATAAAACCGTTGCATTTTGACACACCGACTTGATTTTCTACATCGCATTCAATCTTAATTCCGAGGGGTAAGCATCACAAGGAATCTGGACCATAGGTAAAGTTGTGACACAATTGACGCTATATCGGGAAGATAGTAACTTAACTGTCACTCTTACCATGTTTACAGCTTTGAGACGCTGCCCGCCCCACAAAACCAATAATAAGAATGGCAAGTTGCATCTGTGAAACCCTATCAATGAATTCTTAGAATTCTACTTGATCACAAGTATATTAATACAGATAACGAGGAACTGTGGTTTTTACAAACAGTATATCGACGAAGTGACAAACCACTTTCATCCATATATGCAGATTTCCCTAACATGGTAGCAGTTGCCCGATGGACAATTAAAGCCAATACCACATGCTCATACTCAATCCCCTCGCCCGACAATATAAAGACATCACAAGAAGCTTAAGTACATCGGTATCAAGACTTCTGCTACTCTGATACCGCATTTCCTTTCTTAGAAAAGTGACAAAAGTTTAAAGTTTAATATGAACTTGCCAAGAAAGATGCACCATTAAAGCTTTTCAAGTAACAATATCAAATAAAGTATGAGCATAGTTGTCCGAAAGTCACAATGCACAATGAAGGAAAACAGATCAAGAGATGATGATAATAGATTATGCTTGGTTGATGATCTCAAAGAAGTTCTAAATCATATTCATGTCAAGTCAAAGATACAAGTCAAAGCCCAAAGTCTATGATCACTACAACATATCATAAGTTAAAGATTGAAGTTAAAGACTACGAGCTCAAGACTAAAGTTAAAACATAGTATGCTAGGTTTAAGTTTTATTAAATTGGAGTGACCTCCCTTAGGGGGAGATTGTTAGGAATATGAAAAGTATCGGTCACTTCTAATATAGTGATTCGTAGCTCGTAGTAAGTCAAATGGTTAAGACAGAAAGCTAACTAGGCTAAAGGCTCATGGAAAGCCTCTTATGAGGCCCATGGCTGGCCATGATCTATTGTATTTATACCCTCTCCACACATGGAGAGGGTGCTGGTTGTTCATTTTTTACACATATAAATCTAATTGTTCTTTCTTTGTTTCTCTCTCTAAAGTGTACATCCAACCACCTCTTTCTCTCTCTAAAAACTCTAAACGAATCCCATCTATATGTGTTAAGATATTCTACATAATTATTTGTTCAAAGGTTCAAAAAAGAGTTCACCATAAGTTTGGATAAAGATGAAAACAAGGCAGGGACTAGTGATGTTGGTCATGAGGATGATGATGGTGTAGATGGTTGTAAAGGAAATGGTGGAAATGTTGATGATGATACGAACATGGTTGATACTACTGATATGCATGTCGCAAAAGAAGAGAACGAAGAACTAAATACATCTGAATTAACAGA
Source organism: Tanacetum coccineum (assembly GCA_026074375.1). NCBI lineage: Eukaryota > Viridiplantae > Streptophyta > Magnoliopsida > Asterales > Asteraceae > Tanacetum > Tanacetum coccineum. The sequence goes on from BQNB010138761.1 coordinate 15,470, forward strand.
AACTAAAAAGAAAGTTGTAGAAAAAGCAGCAAAATAAGTTGAAATAATGGAAAAAGCTGCTGAAAAGGCAGCAAAAGTAGCTGCTAAAAAAGCTGCAAAAGAAGTAGAGGAAAAGAAACAAAAGAAGCTACTAAAAAAGCTAAAAGGGAAAAGGCTGCATAGGAAAAAACATTAAAGGAAGTAGCTGAAAAGGAAGTTGCTGCAACATTAGCAAAGGAAAAAGCTGATGAAAAGAAAAAAAAGCTACAGATGAAAAGAAAGAATCAGCAGCAAAGAAGAAGGAAGCAGCTGAAAAAATGAAAGAAGAAGAGCTAGTAGCAACAAAACTTAAAGAAGCTAAAAAAGAAAATAAAGAAAAAGAAACAAAAAAGCAGCTGAAAAGGAAGCAGCTGTGAAAGAAAAAGCAGGTTAAACAAAAGAACCAAAACAAGGGACTGATCAGACAGGTAAAAAATAAGCTAAAACATTGTCATAATTATGCAATTATCTCTTATCTAACTTGAATAAATGATAGGGATAGAAGACTCAAATGCTGCAACAATTTCTAAGAATTTTGAAAGCCCAAAAGTGCAACAAAAGCTGTTCGGAAAAGGGCAAGAAACTGCGGAAAAACAGCAAAGATGAACAAAAAAACAAAGGAAAAAGTTTAACAAAACCATCACTGTATTTAAAATCACCATTCATGAATAAGATGGTAAAAACACAAGAAAAATTAGATGAAGAAGAAATCCTTTTAGCTAGAAGCATATTATGCATGCAAGGAGACATCATGTAAAGCTTACTATTTACTGTTTTCACTTACATAAATGTTATTTGTCACTTATAATTTGTTAAAAATATAACAAAATGTTAGCAAATATCACAAGTGATATATAAATCTAACACATAATCATTTATGATTCTGTTTTGCAGTGAAGTGGTATTTGATGATGGCAAAGAAACAATTGGTCACAGAAAAGAAATGCGGTCACTTGCATTGGCATTATGATCCAAAAACAAGTAATTGACACTTTGTTATGGTGTTAAATTATGAGGAAAGGATCAAAAGTGGTGGAAAGGACATAAGGAGGCATTACTTTCCCACCGATGCAGTTGTAATTTTGTTTCACTTTTGAAAATGATAGAAAAGTTAAATGCAAGTTTTCTGTCTAAAATAACAAAAAATTTAATTTCTATTTTCCTTTTATCTATCGTGATAAAACAGATACCAGAGTTGTCGAATGAAGAGAAGGATGAAGCAAAAGAATATGAGACTTTTGAAAAGATAATCAAAAATCAAATGAATACTACAGAATCAAAGAAGAATATTAAAGATGTAAACTTTACATTCTTCCCAACAGTTGCCGAGGGTCAATATTATGTTATAGTTTCCAACCTTTTGAAAGCTAATTCAATAATATTGTACAATGAATCAAATAACAATTACAACAAGTATAAAGACGTCTTTGATTCGGTGGTAAGCAATGTCTGAATACATATTGAATATTATTATTTAATATAAAGAGTAATATCACAAGAGATAATATAGATGTCTATAGTGTATTAATGTTTTTAAATTTTGCAGAATGCTTTGTTCCTCAAATACTTACACAAACATGATCATCCATGTGTTGAGAAACTAACCAAGGAAAACCCTGCCAAAGTCTTGAAATTGAAATGGAAAACTAAGAAAAACAAAATCGACAGCGGCTAATAAATAATGATGCACATGGAACTATATCAAGGAGACTCACCGACAAAATGGAAAACTAACTTTGTTGCGTAAAACAACAGATACTATCATACCCAAATGCAAATCATGAGGATAAGATACACACACAAAAATTCGATGCATGAAATGAATACCAAAAGAGGTTTGATGTCAGAATATGCAAAGAAGTTTGCAAAAGAAAACAAGGAATAAGAAATCGTTAAGAAGATGCTATTAAAAAAAGGATAGCAGAAAAAAAGAAAATTTAAGAAATTTTCTTTTGATGCTCTGTTTATGTTACATGTGTTGATGTTACTTAAAACATTTTCTACTTTTATTTTCCATCTTACCTTAGGAAAGCATAGAACAAGTATTTATGGTTTATCACAAGTGATAAACACTTGATACTTTCTCTTCTGATGCTTAGATTATAAAAAGTAAGAACAAGTAGTTATTGGTTTTCTTTTATGATGTTACTAAAATGGAATTAATATGAAT
>BQNB010138765.1:0-17657 GCA_026074375.1 Tanacetum coccineum
GTAACCTTTTCAACAACTTTAAGGGGTATTTCTTCTCTACCAGCATGTAGATTCTTCCAGCTTGCAAAGCTAAACAGTGTACCCCACAAGAATCAAATAACTTCCAGCTTAACACCTTAAATCTTTGTTGCAATTTCTAGACTTCATCTTCTACATGTGGCTCAAATATTATCTTTAAATTCCCCCGCAGTAGTAGATCCAAGTCATCAACTGGCTTTGTATCTCCATACTTATCCATTACCAGCTTATATAGCACTTCTAAGTCTTTCCTATTAAAACTTATAAGCATTTAATCAAAGGTCATGTACATTTGATCTTGAATACCAACTCTCATGATCACATAATAGCTCTTCTTCCCTTCTTTGTAGATCCTCCAATAAAAAATGGGAGACTTAACAGCCAAAGGAATTGCATCAATTCCTACTTCTTACGGAACTACTTGCATGCATTCATTAAGCCTAGCTTTCTCTTGCTCATCATTTATTTCCTCCTCTACTGCTTCTTGTTCAGAACTTACCTTTTGCTTCTTTGAGCTTTCTCTTTCCAAGTCCTCGCCTGTTCTCTTAGTACTGCTTTCAATTCTTGTTTTACTGCCTTCCACCACTTTTGTATCCATGTCTACAAACATGTTCACCCTTGTCATGGCTTTTTTAAACAACTTCTGAATGTCTTCAAAGCTTTTGTTCTATAATTGATTTGACTTGTATCCAGCCATATTTTTGAGATAAGTAGACATAGTTTTTCTCTGTTGAGCTTGGTGGGTGGTTTATTTCTCTTCTCATGTGCTCTTAAAGCTGTAAAGTGTTTCTTTCTTTTCTCTAATAGTTGTACAAACAATTTAGCTTTTTCTTTATCTATTAATATAGCTTGCTCTTCTGCTTGCAGTCTTTCAGCCAATTGATAATCTGCATCAAATTTTGATTGAATTTCACCCCATGAATGAATCAATGCAGTCTTGGCTTCTATTTCTTGTTGAGCCTTTTCTCTTACAAGTTTGGCCTCTTCATCAAATTGAGCTTGCAACCTTCTAGCCTCTTCTTTATCAGCTCTGATTTGATCTGTTCTCTTTAATGGTCTCTCAGGCTCAATCATTATGCCTTTCCCTTTATCCTTTGAGCCTTGAGCTTTAGCCTATGTTTGCTATGAGGGTCTTGTTGTTGTTTCACTTGGCTCTTGAATAACCACCCCTTTAGCCTTTGGTCTTGTGCTCTTTCTTTCTATCAATGTTTCAGTCAAAGTGATCTCAACTTCATCAACAACATCTTTAGGTTCTTTAACAAACACCTCTTCACCATCTAAATCAGCCATATCAAACATCTCTTTCTCAGCATCATCTACGAGAGTAATGTCTTCATCATCATCAATTTTAGCAATTCTCCTCCTCTATTTAGATACATCCTCTACACCCAAATTGTCTTCATCATCAGAGGAGATTACTCTTGCAGTTAAACCAACCTTGTATAATCTTTTCAGCTTGTGAGTTCTTGACCTTTGCTTCTTTTTAAGCTTCTTGACTCTTCTCTTTAAACTTGCAATTTCATTAGCTTGAGTAGTCTTGGTCTCTTCCAAAGTCAGAACTCTTTGTTGTAAGGTGGTACACATATCCGTCAATTCATTGAGTTTTAGTCTATCCTCCTTATTTCTAAGTGTGCTAATTCTTAGGAGAGGTGAGTCATTGGACCTTTTAGATCTCCTTTCAGACCTAGTCTAAATAGGAACATCCCCTATAGTATCATGGTGGCTGGGACCACTACTTGAACCAGTTCTCTGAGGACTTGGCTCATTAAGTGTTGCCATGGATTGGGTCTTATGGATGTTACCAATGTCATGCTCTGCATCTAAGCTAGAAGCAGTAGTGGCAGCCATTTCCACTCTGTCACTCATCTCCTCATTGACAGCCTCATTTGCAACATCATCCCTAGGAACACTAGACTGAGGAATCCCAATGTCCTTTCTCCTTGATTTACTAGATTGGTAGGTCTTGAGGGTTGTTTGAGAAGCTGGGATTAAGGAACCTTCACCTATCTCTTCTAAAACTTGCACCATCATAGTAGGAAATAGAGGTGTGATCCTTTCTAAAAAGTCTTTGCCCTGCCTCTTCATGTTGGCAAAAATCTTCTTTGTGTGAGTGTGAGGAACATAAACTCTATGATGAACATCCATCCCTTCAACTTGATTATCCAAAAAGACTTGAACAAACCTTGGATACATCAAAAACTTTCCAGCACTATCAAGGTTCTTCACCATGCTTTCAAAGATATACATGGAAAACTTGAACTTTCTATTGTTGGCCAAACAGAGCCATAGTGCTACTAAATTTATTCCAGGTTGTAGTCTTAGAACTTAGGCATTGCAAGATGGTGTGGATAAAGAATTTCCATTGGGTGAAAAGAAAGCTTTATAAAAGTTAAGTTTCTGAGACAATTTTTCATACCCCATTCGAGCAAGTTGTTCAAATTTTTTAGCATTTGGAAGACAATCATCACCCGTAGCATCTTCCAGTTGAAGATCTCTTCGTATTGCGGATTCAGTCACAACAACCTTCTTACCATCCACTTGAGCATGTATCTGAACTTCCCCATTGACTGTTTTCGCCTTGGCAGTATCCCAAAACTGCTTAATGCACGAAGTATAAATGGTGGGGTTGACAGTTAAAGCATACTTGATAGAACTTGCCTTGAGAAAATCAACAATCTCTTCAAACCCATCACTTTCAGTTGGTTTCTTCAAAAACGCGATCATATTGTGAGTGTCAACAAACTTAAGAGTAGACATTTTGATGTGTTTTGAGAATAGATGATGAAATGGAGTTAGGGTTTCGGTTTAGAGAGTATATAAAAGAGTGAAATCGATTTAATGAGTGATTGAAACCCTTAATCGAAGTATTTATGAAACATACCCTCATCAGCATTAACGTTCATCAACAGTTGTAATTTAAGTCCAACAGCATTAACTTACAACCATCAGTAGAAAGTAATGCTTAGCAGCATTAACTCTGATGTACCAGCACTAACTCCAATTTCATTTCAAACAAGTTTTCCATCATCAAATGATCATCTTGGCTCACAAAAACTCTCTTTCTTTTTTTACTTTCTCTTAATTCTTTTTATCTTACTTTTCTCTCTGTCTGTTTTTTGCTTTCTCTCAATTCTTTTCATCTCACTTTTCTCTCTGTCTGTTTTTGCTTTCTCTTAATTCTTTTCATCTCACTTTTCTCTCTGTCTGTTTTTGCTTTCTCTCAATTCTTTTCATCTCACTTTTCTATAAAAACCAACTTTTCCATGATGAAGTATCTTAGCAGTCCCAAGTTATACTGAGCAGTATGAACTAATGCCTAACAGCATTAAGTTTATGCCTAGCAGCATTAACTTTGACTGTTTATAGTTTTTGGCAAACTATCAACCATCAACGGATTTGATAATTCTTTACCAGTTGCCGTTTGCACTGGAATAGCCAATTCTTTCTTGTTTGTTAGACATGGTGAATTGATTACCATTTGTGGTGTGGAGTAATCCAACACTTGAAAAACAAGCAGCACTAAGTTAAGTCTGACAGCATTATGAGTAGCATTAAATGGCAGTCACCATTAGAAATTCCAAATCAAATCCTTTCTAAGCTTTGTCCTGCAAAAAGTTAGTTCCAAAACACAAATAACACAATATATAACATTTTGCAAAAGGAGCATAATATAAATTATACTGAGCAGCTTTAAGTATAACTAACAACATTAAGTTAAGCTTGGCAGCATTAACCTAAGCTGGACAGAATTAACCCTCAATTACTAGTATAAACTTCTAATTGCCATCCTTGATGAATAATCAGCTGCATATCAACACTTGTAACCTCCCCTCAAACCATACTTCATAGATTGAGCATTCTAATGCTAGCAATCAAATAATTAAACATGCTAACATCAAATGCCTTTGTGAGTAAATCAGCAACATTGTGGTATGTATGAATCTTGTTCACTTGAATCAGCCTCTTCTCATAAGAATCTCTGATGAAGTGATGCCTAATCTCAATGTGCTTGGTTTTGGAGTGAAACACTGGATTCTTTACTTTACATATTGTGCTTTCATTGTTAATGTAAATCTTGGTGTTCATGAAATTATATCCATAATCAAGCATTTGATTTTGAATCCATAACACCTGTCCACAGCAATTAGCAGCAGCAACATACTCAGCTTCAGTTGTTGAGTTGGCAACTATTGTTTGCTTCTTACATTGCCATGAGATTAATCTTCTTCCAAGAAATTGACAACCTTCTGTTGTTGATTTCCTGTCTAAACTAGCTCCTGCATAATCACTATCAGAAAAGGCCTTCAAGTCAAATGGTGAATCCTTAGGATACCAAAGGCCTAATTTAGGTTGACCTTTCAAATATCTAAAGATTCTCTTCACAACATGAAGATATGAGACTTTAGGTGTAACTTGGAACCTTGCACAAGCACAAACAGCAAACATTATGTTAGGTCTTGAAGCTGTTAAATACATCAATGAACCAATCATTGATCTGTATAAGTGAACATCTACATCTTCCTCTTCTTTATCCTTGAGCAATGCCTTGTTAGGCTCTATGGGTGTGCTTGCTGTCTTTATAGTGGAAAAGCCAAACTTATTCAAAATATCAGCCACATACTTATCTTGACTGATGAAGATTCCATCTTCTTTCTACTTCACTTCCAGTCCTAAAAAGAATGTGAGCTCACCCATTGAACTCACCTGGAACCTCTTGTGCATCATCTCTTCAAACTTAGTACACAAAGACTTTTTAGTAGACCAAAAAATGATGTCATCTACATATACCTGAACAAGTAGGATATCACCTTTGTCCTTCTTTATAAATAAAGTCTTATCAATAGTCCCTCTTTTGAATCCATTTTCCAATAAAAAGGTAGACAATGTTTCATACCAGGCTCTAGGAGCTTGATGTAGACCATATAAAGCTTTCTCTACCTTGTACACTTTGTCTAGAAACTCTGGATCTTCAAACCCTAGAGGTTGGCAAACATAAACCTCCTCTTCAATGGTGCCATACAGAAATGCACTCTTTACATCCATCTGGTAGACAATAAAGTTCATATATGATGCATAGGCCAAAAATAACCTTATTGCTTTAATTCTAGCAATAGGAGCAAAAACCTCATCATAATCAATTCCATCTTCTTGAGTGTATCCCTGTGTAACTAGCCTTGCCTTGTTTTTAACCACAATGCCTCTCTCATCCTTCTTATTTCTATAGACCCATCTAGTACCAATGGCCCTCTTGCCATAAGGTAAATCAACCAAAGTCCAAACCTTCTGCAGTTTAAATTGTAGCAGCTCTTCCTGCATTGCTTCTATCCAGCTTGGATTTGTCAAAGCTTGAATCACTTTATTAAGTTCTATTTGAGACAGGAAGCAGGCAAATAAACAATTCTGAATGTCTTTATGGTTTGTTCTTATCTGCTTGTGAATTAGACTGACCAAAGAATATTCTTCAAACTTCTTGGTCATTCTTCTAGTCTGAGGTGCTAAATGAAAGTCTGCAATGACTTGGTCAAGTGGATGATCCTTGTGTAATCTAGTAGTTGGAATAAGACTAACAGGAATAACTGAATCCACATTTGTTATGTCAGCCTGTGCACCAAAAACTGCCTCATCATCATCATAGGCATCATCAAATATGCATATCTCCTCCAACTCAGGCACGAGTGGATCATCCTCTAGTTCTTCAGCATGAAACCAGTTTGAACCATCAACATTGAGATATGATGAACCACCAGCATTAACATCATTTGGACTAGCAGCATTAACATTGTTAGTGTTGTTTGACAAATTTGAACCAGCAGCACTAACATTGTTAGTGCTGTCAGCATAATTATTCTCCTTTGGCTCATTTCTTTTATCATCTTTTGGCTCTATTTCACCTTCTTTCCCTAGATCTTCAGCATTTTTCTTTTCCTCCTCCCTTGATGGTTTGAATCCATCATCAGGAGAATCCTTTGTGCTAGAAGAAAATGGTAAATCTTGAGTCCATAATGGTAGCACTATGTAATTTGTGTCAGGTACTGTCTCCATTCTAGCTTTACCTGCATCATCACATGCTTTTGTACTTACAATACCATTAGATTGATTTCCTGCAACAACTGGCTTATAATTCATAGATTTTGTTAGTGAAACTATATCAAAAAGCTAATTTGGTCCACTTCTTGCAATATTAGGGGTACTTTCACTAAATTGTACATGCAGGTTCTCTTCTACTATCCTAGTTTTACTGTTGAATACTCTAAATTCTTTGCTATTGGTGGAGTATCCTACAAAGAACCCTTCATCAGCCTTTCCATTAAACTTACCTAGGTGATCTATGATATTAAGGATTGTAACAGGACACCCAAATGGTCTCATGAAGCTTAAGGCAGTTTTTCTACCTAGAAAAAATTCATAAGGGGCTTGTTGTGAGGCTTGATAACTAACACTTTATTCTGGACATAACAAGCTGTATTAACTGCTTTAGCCCAAAAAGTTGTTGGCAATTTTGAATCTACTAGCATAGTCTTAGCAGCCTCAATTAGTGTCCTATTTTTCCTCTCAGCAACACCATTTTGCTAAGGAGTTCTAGCTACACTAAATTCCCTCTTAATACCCTTCTCTTCACAGAACTGATTCATGACCCTATTCCTGAATTCAGTACCATTGTCACATCTTATCACTTTTACCCTATGGTCTATGAGATTTTCTATGCCAGTTATGAAAGTTTTAAGGATTTCACTTGTTTCATCCTTAGTGGCTAAAAAAAACCCAACCAAACCTACTAAAGTCATCTGTGATAACTAGGCAGTACATCTTTTTCATTAAACTTTTTACAAATGTTGGACCAAACAAATCAATGTGCAACATTCGTAATGGTTGGCTGATAGAACTGACTGTTTTGGACTTACAAGAAGCTCTGTGTTGCTTTCCATTCTGACAAGCAACACAAGTTTAATTAATTTCAAAAAGTTTTGAAGATAAACCTCTTACAAGGTTTCCCCTTAACAGTTTATTCATGGTTTGAAATTTATATGTCCAAGCCTCTTATGCCAAAGTTCAGACTCATCTGATGTGGCTTTTGCAAAAAGACAAGTAAGACCTCCTTGAGGAACAACATTCTTCAAATCAACACTGTACGTGTTGTCCTTTCTAGGAACTTTAAGTAAAACAAGACTTTCATCAGTCAACTTAAAGTCTGGAGACAGGACAACACATTCAATATCAGTAAAAAGAACAATGTTCTTTTTGTCACACATTTGTGAGACACTAAAGAGGTTAAACTTTAACTCTTTGACAAAATACACATCTTCAAAATCTAATTTACTAGTCCTTATTTTACCTTTACTAGTAATTTTCCCTCCTTTAGGATTACCTCCAAAGGCAACAAATCCTCCATCAATTTCTTCAAAGTCAGTAAGATATGATCTGTTTCCAGTCATGTGCCTAGAGCAGCCACTGTCAATGACACCTTTACCCTTCAAATCTTGCTGTGGATTACCTTGCATACAAAGGTAAGAAAATTAGGCTCTTTTGGGGACCCAAGCCATTACTGACTTGGATCTGCCTTGTGCATCAACATAGTCAAATCTCTTAAAGGTCATTGATGCACTATTATTTTTAGAGACATGGTCTAAAACTTTGTTCTTTGGTCTCCAAACCCAACATGCTGAGGCCTTAACAGCATTACCCTTGTTTCCCTTAACAGAACTAAATACTGCTTTTGGCCTAGCAGTATTAACCCTTGGCTTAATAGTATTAACCCTTGGCCTAGCAGTATTAACCCTTGGCCTAGCAGTATTAACATTATAAGTGAAATTACTGTATGTAGTTGTTGTTTTCTGATTAATAGGCCTTCTAACATATGAATGTGCTTTATTAAAAACATTTGACATTGGTCTTGCATAATTCATTGTGGGTCTTGGTTGATCAGCATCAACTGGTCTAGCAGTATTAAGTAAAATTGGGTCAAACCTAGTTAAGACTGTTTGTGGAACAAAATTCCTTTTAAGGTGTGGGTGGGTCTTTTGGTTAGAAAAATTCTTGTGATTTACCCTTCTTGAATGATTCCACATTGGCCTCTCTTCCTTTTTATCACAATCAAACTGGAGATGTTCAAAACTTCCACAGACATAGCAAGTTTTATTGATCATCTCAAATTCAAGTCCTAATCTTTGTGACATCTGTTGGTTCCAATTTCTCTTGTTCCCTCTAGGACTAGGTATGTTTTGCCTATTTTTCTCAACTGATGGTTTCCTAGGAGATTTTACTTGCTCAGTAGACTTAAGAAAGTTTATCTTAGCAAAATTAGGTTTCTTAAACATCTCAACTGTTTTATCCTTAGGCAACTCTTCATCATCACTATCAGACTCCCAATCCTCAATAATTGGAGCACCATTGTCAGGCCTAACCTCTTTAGGCTTTGCTTTACTTATTTTGACTTCACTAGACTCACCAACTGGCTTATCAGCATATTTATCTAGACTATGTAAAACTAAATCAGGTTTTGGGGGCATAAAATTTCCAGTATATGGAGGTGGGACAACATTATACCATAAACCTTTTTTACACTTATCCATAATTTGACTGTCTATGAGTTTATTTAAACTTTTAGATGAGTTTTCAAATTTTTCTACTGTTAATTGAACTTCATCCTTTTCTTTGGTAGCCAGATCTAGTTGTCTCCTAAGCTCTTTGAGGGCTACATCTCTTACATAAATCTTATTTTTTAAAACTTTGATATCTTCCTCAAAAACATATTCATTCTTCTTATAAACTAGAAGTCTAGCTTCAACTGACTCTAATCCTGACTTATAAGAAATAGCATTTACCTTAGCTTTCCTTAAATCTGTTATCAATTGTTTATTTTGTTCTTTAAGCTTCCTAACATTTTCTAAACAAGATGATGAACAATTTGAATTAGTTGATACCTCAGAGCTTGAGCCTGAAGAACTTGTTGATGAATAAGCCATGGGTGTAAAGTTGTTTGGTCCTTCTTCAGCTTGATCACTCCAATCATAACCCATACCATCACACTGAGACACCAAGGCATTTGAAGTAGATGTCTCTACTGGCACATTCCTTCTTGTAGGCTCTCTGTATCTATTGTCTTGATTCCTTGGTGCCCTGCATTCCCTTGTAAAGTGTCATCTTTTGTGGCAGTTGAAACACTCCACCTTCGACTTGTCAAACCTAATAGTTTCTTTTCCAGCCATGTCCAACTTCCTTCCAGTTTTCTGCAAGAATCTCCTTGACCTCGTAGTCAGCATAGCAATGTTCCATTTCAAATCCATCTCCTCTAAATCATCAGGATGAATTTGTTGCAAGTCTTCATTGTCCGGTTATAGATTGCTTGGTTAGCTTGTAAAGAAAGAGTAGATGAGAGCATCACTCAAGTTGTCAACAGTTTTTGAGTTATCAGCAGTGGCTGGAGTGCTAGAAGTATTGACACTTTGAACAGTATTAACTCCTCCAGTTGGACTGCTAGTGTTGTTGGAGGACACAAAAGCTACATTCTAAGTGTTATTGCTAGAGCTTGATGTTCCTTTGACTTCTGATTTAGAGATCTTCAAGTTGTTGAACAGATCATCCAAACTCAATGTATCAATCTCTGGCTTGTTCCTCCACATAATGGTATGCATGTTCCATTCTGGTGAGAGGCTTCTCAGGAACTTCTGGTTTACATCTTCTTGAGAAATTATTTCATCATGAATTTCTAACTGACTAATGAGTTTTTGAAGTCTTTCATATGTTTGATCAATAATCTCTGAGCTGGATGCAGTAAAATTTTCATACTGCTGCTATAGAAGATTCTTCTGTGTCTTCTTAGTGGCAGCATTCCCTCCAAATCTTTTCTCAATAGCCTCCATCAATGATTTAGCATCCTTATATGCATTAAATTTTAGTTGATGCTCATTTGGTAAGGCCATCAGCAAAGTACTTCTTGCCTTCATCTCTAGCCTCCTTTGTGCTCTTTCCTCAATAGTTGAAGGAGGGAGAACAGTTGTAACACCTTCAACAGTTTCCATTTTTGGAGGTGCATTTCCATATTCTACAATCTCCCAAAGAGTGTAATCAATGCATTAGAGGTACTGCTCCATCCTCATTCTCCAAAGTTTATACTCACCATGTTGGAGTGTGGGTAGCTTGATGGTTTGATTGGATTGAGTATCCATTGCTTCTTAAAAAGGTAGATCTTTTGTGTAATGAAGAGTTCTTCTTATTCAAAGCTTCTCACAAGCTCTGATACCACTTGTTGATCCCAAACGAATAGATCTTTAATCCTTTAGCTTGTAAAGGTTTAGTTATCTTGGATAAATCCAACACAACTAATGGTAGAAACCTTGTTGAATATATCAAAGGTTATGCGGAATCTAACCTTTGATCAATAAGAAGAACAATAAGAATAACCCAGTAATTATCTCAAACACACAAAGCTTCAATATCATTAATGCAAATAATACGAGTACTCTTACTAGTACTAGGGTTACAAAACCTTGAAGCTATATCACACACTACGATTTGATATTCTATGAATGAGTATTTTGATTCAGATACATATACAAAACTCTATACCCTAGGGTCCTTTTATACACCAAGGAACCCTAAAGGGTTTACAATACGTTTCCTATATCGATCGTTATCTATTCCATGCACAGACTTGTAACATATCTTTTAATGCAGTCTTTATCACATAAGCAGCATTAACTTACTCTGACAGCACAAACTTACATAAACAACATTAACACCTTTAGCAGCATCAATCTTGTACTAACAGTAGTAACTTTACACTGACAACATTAACCTTGAGCAGTAGAAACACTTGAGCAGCAGAAACTGTATAAGCAGTATTAACTATGTTAACTAGCAGCACTAATATCTACTAGCAGTACTAACTCAGTACTAGCAATAGTAACTATTGTACCAGCAACACTAACCACTTAGCAGTTTTTCTTTGTAGTTCTTGAGCATCACTAACTTTAATGAGCAGCATTATCTTCACCATGAGCAGCAGTAACTCCAAACTAAACAGCATTAATACAAACAGCATTAAGATAACTTTTAATCCCAACACAAGCAGGCATGCCAAGTCCATGTGCCATCAACTAAGGAAGCTACCAAGCAAGTCGATTTTGCAACCTTTAATGCCATTTTATACAACCTGTTTGTCGATCGTTGCACCCTCAACACAAGCGTCCCTTGTTTGTTATAGACTCTTAGATATTCATTATGCAACCAGACATCATAACCCAATTCAGTTAACTGGACGAGGCTAAGGATATTGCTAGTTAAAGCCGGGATAAAATATACATCCGAGACCATTAACTGATCACCATTTTTACATTGGAACAAGAGTGTACCTTTTCCTTTAATTTCAACCGCAGATCCATCACCGAACCAAACCCGTCCCGTGATGCTTTCGTTCAATTCTGTAAACAAATTTCTTTCCCCGTTCATGTGATTACTTGCCCCGTTATCGAGGTACCACATGTCTCGATTGCTACTGTTTCGACTTTCATACAGTTTAGGAAACACTTTATCCTCGTTCAACATTACCATTAATGATACATCCTCACCTTTAACACACAACAGTAGAGTTTGTTCTTCTGTTTCCTTCACCAGGTGCACTTCCTGTTTCGGTTTCTTCCTATTCATGCATTCTGATGCGTAGTGCCCGAATTGCTGACACTCGAAGCACTTGATGTGACTTTTGTCACGCGGCTTTCGATTTCAGTGTTCACCTTCTTGAGACGATTTATTGCCATATCGATCACCCGACCTCGGCCTGACCCACGACCACCTCGTATGCCACCTCTACCGTCTCTATCACCATTCCAGCCTCTACCACGACCACCAGGTGCCGCCTTGCTAGTTTGTTTACTCATTGTCTGGCCCTCCGCCTTTGTTAATAACAATGAATTTTCCCCCATCGACCCTCCTTGTCGAAGCCTTAACCTGTCTTCGTAAGCTTTCAATCTACCTATTTCTTCCTCAAATGGCATCTCTTCTACATCCGAATATTTCTCCATTGAGGCAATAAGATGGATATATTTTTCTGTCACCGTATTAAAGAGTTTTCGAACCAACTTCGTCGTTCAATGTCGCACCGACACTGTTATACTTTGAGATCATCCCGGATAAGTTCCCCGCATACTCGTCAATGAACTCGCCGTCCTTCATTCAGAGTGCCTCGAACTCACTCTTCAACGTGTGTAACCTAGCCTTTTGAACCCGGTCTGCACCAACGAACCGAGTTTTCAGCGACTCTCACACTTCATGGGCTGTTTTCTTCTTGGCTACCTGCATGAGAATATCTTTTGGTATTGCTTGGAAGATGAATGCCCGAGCCATTTTACTTTTCTTCTCGTCCACAGCCACACCAGCTGTAGGTTCAATGGATTCCCATAACCCTTGGGCATCCATTATAGCTTCCATCTTAATAGCCCATGTCGTATAGTTTGTAGAAGTGAGGACTAGACACTGAAAGGTAACTGGGTTTTCTTTGACAGGGTTTACGATAGACATTTCTGAGGATCGAATGATTTTTGGCATACATGAGAACTACCAATTGTTGGATTAAAGAAGGCTTTAACGAAGAAATCATGATAGCAAAAAAAGAGAACAAGAACACTGATGTAATGCTTCACAACCAAAGCTTCTATTAGAAAAGGAAATGGGATTACATGCAAACTTTTAAACTGGAATACAATACAACTTCTTTCTACAACTAGGCTATTTATTTTCAACATAAAGCAATCCACCACCCTGGAATTATGGAATACTTTTTTGGTCCTCCACCCTGGAATACAGGTACCTTTCGGTTCCACTTAAAACTCAGTCAACATTAATCCACGATAGCTTGGTTCAGAATAGTGATATAAGGGCTATGGATCTAGAAAGTAAGCCTAAACATTTTTTAAAGTTCAATCTATAAGATTTGAGCTAAGCTAATAATAATACCATATTATCCTTTTATACAATAGTTAAACAAACGAATGTGTTTTGATGATTCAAAAATGACGTCGTTTAGAGGTTTGGCATAGGGAGGCTGTAAGTGGACTTGGGTCAAAGGTTGTTGTTTTTCTTGTAGTTTTTTGTTGAGGTGTTTACTACATTTTGAAAAAAAATGCAAATGGTGATCAAAATTGTGGTTGCATGGTTGTTGGTATATGTATATACCGATGTTCGGTTGTTGTTTGTTGTGTATTTGTAAGTAGGAGTTATATGTATGTATTTTAGTTGTTTGCATCTATAAGACGTGGTGGTAGTTTGTTGCTAAAAATTTAGACCATTGTAAGAATGTTGGATTATGGTTGCATGGTTGTGGATGCAGGTATTGGTTGGTGTTCAGTTTTTGGTCTTTCTATTTTCGGCATTTTGTGTTCTGTAATGTTGTGTTTTAGTTTATCAGATGGATTGTAGTTGTAAGTTGTCGTTTCAGTTTTGGTCTTCATGTTTTGATGATTTTATGTTCAATAATGTTGTGCTCTGCTATAGTGGCTGAGTTTTATGATATGCGTCTTGCTTATGAAATTTTAATGGTTTTACCAGGTTGTGTTGTCGATGAAAGGGTTGGCACCTTTTTGAAATTACAGAAAATAGCGAGCTAATTAAGTTGGACACGCGTTGTGTTTGGTGAGGTCGTTTACGTCCAGCAACAACATATTGACAGTAAGGGTAAGTTGTTGGTCATTTTTTTTACAGTCTTTTGGTTGATCAGATTTACTAATTTATAAGATGTTGTCGTATAATGTTGCTCATATATGCATGGCACTTATTGAATGACGGTGAACATTTTTAATTTCATTCGTTTTTGGCGTAGCACTGTTGCTCATGCATGTAAGAATGAAATGACAAATATACCCGAAAAACAATATGTAGATTTCTCTCGTGTGGGGCTTATTCAGGTGGTCTGGTATGATTGAATTGCGCGAATTCGATATTGTACAAAGTAGGAAAAAACTCGATGCACCTTAGCCAAGCAAAGGTAAGTCTTCTCTTTAGTGTGATTATGGTGGAAGTTGAGAGGGATGTTACATACACTATGATCTATGCAAATGCTGACGCGGCGTGCTTACAGTTTATAGACATCGGGTTTCAAACAAGTGTTGTACCGTTCTTTGGGTTGAGAACCTATGCAACGCGTAAACAGATTGGTGCGCCATTCATGTGTAAGTGGCAGTGGGAATGTGCATTAAGATAAAATTTGGTTTGTTTTAGTATTTTTGATATGTTCGGTCTATAATTTTTCCCGTTCAATTTATGTTGTAGCCACGAGCGAAAGTGGTTGTGCATGTTCTGGCGATTAAATCATTATGGTGTCGTTGGAGTAAAGATGTGACTAGGGCTGAGCATATTGGATCGTCGATCGGACCGGACCGAGAAATCAAACCGAACCGAATTCGGTCCGGTCCTCGGTACATGCTTTTTCTTAAATTCGGTTTTCGGTCCGGTCTTACAAAAACCCCGCCGATTATATGCTTTGTTGGATCGGACCAACCAAAGACCGAACCGGACCGACCAGAATCAGACCATTCGGTCCGGTCCTTGGTCCGGCGTTTTAGACAAATTCGGTTTCGGTCCGGTCTTGATCGGTCTGGTTTGGTTTTCGGACCGTGATCACCTTTGGATGACCAACTAACCAAGTAATTGAAATCAATAACCTGTTTAATGTAAAAAAAAAATTCTTTTGCACAGCTGATATTATTCAACCTGAACTAATCTGAATGATAAAAAGTACAAATCAACATGATTTTGTTTATTTGATGGAAAAAGACCAAATGGATAGCTTGTACGTTAAACGTCACAAAACAAAGTTCACATGTACCCAGAAACACACATAAAAGAAACCCTACACTGATACTAATAGGTAGATATTCAATACCCCAAAACAAAGAACCAGTTGACGTCACATGAAGCAAAAGACATGAAGAATTTTTTCATCCTCAAAAATATCCTTACTGTCGATCATCTGAATCACTCGCTTTTTTTGATCCTCGACAGAGGTGTCGACCTGGGTCATCTTAAAGGACTCTTTGAGGCGATCACGTAAAATGTTAGTCACTTGTGCTTGCTGGAATATCCAAAATCCATTCACTTTGCATGCGGCATTACTTCCAGTAATCAAGATCTTCCCAAAGGTGTGATCTCGTGCAAGATCTATACCAAGGAGGAAAGCCTTAACCTTTTCCACAGTAGCTATTAGCTCATTCTTATCATTTTGTTTGTCGTCGCAGAACCAAAGAGAGTAGTCAGCAGCAAAGTCCAAAAAACCTGCAAGGATCAGCAAATATTTAACAGCACATACCCATAGTCACAAACTCACAATAGCATACTAATTTATTTCTTAGTCTGTATATTGCATAGTCACAACACATACCCAAGTAATTGCCTAAAATATTCAAATATATGCAGCCGGGTATTAAAGCTGAATAACAATTACCAAGAATAAAAGAATCACTAGGATAGAAAACAAGAAGCAACCAGAAACCAAAGAGGCGGATGTAACATTTTCAGAGGGAAGAGTCTGGAAAAGTACAGGTTGGGTTGCAGTTAACTCCTAACTTATTTTCAATACATTTTTGTACTCATAACTTAGGGTATCAAATAATGTTGCAAAACAAGGGCTAAAAGGCCGATTAATCAACGATTACTCGCTACAAGGTCAATGACAGATTAATTGTCGATTACTAACTACATGATCAAAACTGAATCATATTTGGTCAGAATTCGGTCAACACTTGGGGCTAACTCAGACAAACTTGGCCAAAAGTCTGTTTAAAGTATTTGAACAATTGCATTTATGTTTCTAGACATACGTCTATGGTCCTATCCTAAGTTTTAAAATGCATTAAGCGCCCCGTTGCAATAAGGGTCAAAAAGTCGAGGAGCGAAACGACAAAGCAAAAGCCCACGCCTCACGTAGGCAAGGCGCATAGTATTTAACGTAGACACTTTTAATACTTTTTACCACTATTCCATACACAAGTACCACATTAAGAAAAATAACCAAACCTTTCTCATAGTTAGCCGAATTCATGCCAAAAGTAATCAGGATTTAGAGTCAAACATTTGTTATTCTATCTAATCTGTCAAAATTTGTCCTCTAATTATGTGACTTATAATAGTAATAGGCCCATCTAAAGAATCAATATATACTATCATAAGTTTTAATCTATGTTTTAAGGCCCAATACACATGTGGCACAAAATTACCTCCTCTACCAAGAAAAAGATACGAAACTAGCACTAGAAGTACAAGCACAAGTCCAACATTCAAATGGGATAACAATCATAAAAAAGAAGAATCAAGTGAAACTACCTTTGATTGTCTGACTCGTGTTGGTCTTAATCTCGAGGTAAAGCTTCTTCCAGTAAGCCAAATCCATTTTATCAGGAGGGTTATCCAAAACCATCATACTTGGTGAATCAACAGGGTTCTCTCGTTTGGCCTCTTCCTCTAACTTCCTAGCGCTTCGGTACCGCTTTCGCATTGGTTTTGCCCCCATTGGCGACTCTTGTTTCATTGCTTTAGAAAGAGAAATAACATCATTGGCTTGCTTGACTTCACGGGTAAACTTTTTGACATTTTGGAGTTTAATCATTTCCCAGAAATACATCTCAACATTTGGAAACTTAGATGTAAACTCCTTTGTCATCAGGAATTTAAAACCATAGATTAAGTCGCATGTAGTGATGATGTCAGCCAAGGTCACTGAATTACCAACCAAAAACTTATTTGAAGCAAGGTATGTGTTCAAACAATCAAGAGCACTCTTCAATTTACTGATGTAGTGATTCTCGAACTTCAAAGCAAAAGCACACAAAGAAATATCCAAATTTTTATAATAAGCATGAAAAAAACAAGCCATCAAGAGGAAGATTTTCCAACAAAGCTAAAGATAATTTCAACTATATTTTAGCTGATTTAACAATCAATAATTCGTGATATGTAATTTCGTTACACTACCAAGTTTAAGCCAGTTCTGCTGCAGCTTCTACAAGTACATATTCAAAAGTATGTCCTGTGATACATGTTTCAGGTTCTGCCAGTATTGGACTCATTTTTAGTTTCTGCGGTCATGGACCTGTGGCTTTGTATTATCTTTAATAGTTTCCTGTGACTATTATTCACTCGTGGGTCTTTGTGTATGAGAGCCCCATGTAATTTGTATCTGGTTTTGGGTATGTTTGGTATCAAGCGTTTGAGAGCGTTTTGGAGCAACTAGCGACAAGCGGCTAGCGGTTTAAATATAATGCTTGTTTGGCAACGAGCAACTAGCGGTTGAATTTTGTGGAACCGCTCCTATCCAAAACGCTTCATCAAGAAGCATTTAGATCTAGCCGCTAGCGTTTGGCTCTCAAATGACATATATGCCCCCCTTTAATTATTTAAATAATTTTTATGTTAATGTGTATGTGTCTTTATTAGTCATTTAACATTTATAATTACCGCTACAACTACGTTACCAAACACTTTTATTTAACAAACAGCTACTGCTAACTGCTGCTGCTTACTGCTACTGCTTGCTGCTTACTGCTACTGCTTTCCGCTACTGCTACTGCTACGTTTCGCCAAACACAACCTAAGAGTTTAAACATCTTGCCCGATAAGACTTTGGAAGAGGATCTTACTACCTCTTGATGATA
>BQNB010138766.1:0-17656 GCA_026074375.1 Tanacetum coccineum
TAGATTCCGCATAGTCTTTGATATTCATAATCAAAGTTTCTACTATAGTTGTGTTAGATTTATCTTGCATAACTATACCTTACACAAGCTAAGGGATTAAAGATCTATTCTATTGGGATCAACAAAAGACATGAAAAATGGAGCAATTGAGTTGTACGATGAAGAAGGAAGCAAATTTATCGTCAATAAACAACTGGTGAAGCCATATCAAAAGAACTTATTGGACACTAACAAAGACGATGATGTAACTCTTGATGATGATGGAGAAGTCACGTAAAGAAGTGTGACTTCGAGTCTTGCTACAAGACTCGTTAACAAAGAAATGTCATGTGTGATTTAAATATTTATAGTTTGTTTTATTATGTTTGAACTATCTTGTAATCATGCTTTGTTTGTCATTAACCTCGTCTTAATTTCAATCAAAGGTATTTTACAAATAATAAGTGTAGGGGAATTTATCCGGCTTTTGAGCCAAGTTCAAGCATGTTAAATAAATTGTTTAGATTAATTCGTGTCAGTTTCGAGTCATATGATTGAATTGTTAAATCTCAGGTTTTATGCAGCTATTTGTAAAGGAATTAACTTATGGAATCAAGCGAATGCAATTTTTTATCAAAAATAAAATTTTCGTTTTCACAGAACGTGGAGACGGCGTCACGATTTACACGCGACGCCGTCACCATGACACCTGTGACGGGGTCATAACAACCCTGACGGCGTCATACGCCCAGGTCCAGAAAACTTAAAGTTTTTAATTATTTTTGAAAATAAAACTTTTACAACATTTAAAATATGTATTCTTCTGTTGTAAACCTGCAAAACCTAATGAGTTTAACAATTCTCTCATCCTATCTATCAAGTCGAACCCTAAATTCACATTGTATATATGTCTATCGCACATTTTATGCTTGGTGTAGTTGTCTTTATCTTTGATTACATGTTATAATTGATGAGAAGAAGCTTGGAAGTTCTTAGGAAGTTTCATTGGATGATTCTTGGAGGACGATTTAACCAGTTATCACATGTTTCTTCTCCATTATTGAGCAAACCAAGGGAGTACTAGTTTCTTTTCCTTGTTTTCTTTTCCCTTTATTCATTCTTACGGGTACTTCTAGAGAACATTTGGGACAATGTTCAACTTAACTATAGGGGGGAATAAGCGTAGAAACTATTCTTCTATTTTTCATTTGCTTTGTTCCTTAAAATGATGGGTAATATATCAAAACATAGCATAAGAGGTGATTTTTACCCAAATTTAAATTTTTTTATGACACATACCGACGAAAACCAAGTATTAATAACGTCTCATGGATAGGAATTTATATTACTATCACAAAAACCCTTAAATTCCACCCCCATAATGTGAGGTTCACCCTTAGATATTTTACCTTTAGCTTGTTCGAGTTAAGGAGTGAGCAATCATGTGTGTCTATTCCGTCATTACAGATGTGTATGTGTGGTTTTGTCGCCTTTTCTGGAACATTGGTATCGGTTACTTTAGGATTATGAGAGTGTACTGATAGCATATTAAATTCTAGAACTTGTTATTGTGATGCATCCCTAGATCGCATAGTAAGTATTAGGATTTGTTTGATAAGAGGCATTAGGATTAACCTATGTTTTAAACCTGTAATTGTTATGATGGTCACACCGATCATATAACTATCTCACACCCTTGCCATGCACTCAATATTAGTGCAGGATACCCCTAGTACAACCCTCCGAGCATATCCTTTTTCACGGTTCTCGTAATTTTTTGGTAGATTCTAGATTATTAATGAAGAGCATTGTCACTCTTTAAACCAATCGTTACACCCAAAAAGCCTTAGCCTACCTTGTATGTACTCACTTTTAGTACATTATTATGATAACCCAAGTTAATTATTTTAGTACACGGTTGCTAAGTCCTTATCCTTGTAAATACAGTTTTGGGACGATTGGGATTCATGGTAGTATTTATTTCGTGGAAGAATGGGGAACAAAAGTTAAGTCAGTACCCCCCTTATGTTTGTCAAATGATCTCCATGTTATTTTGATCCACCTCAATACGGGTCATTAGTTAGATTGTAAATATCGAGCATGTAAAAGCTTAAGTGTAGGGGTACGTATTATAAACCCCATGTGATGTATTATGTTATAAAAAAATGAGAAAATAAATAGAAAGAGATTGATGTAGAGTTGTGTAGAGT
Organism: Tanacetum coccineum; assembly: GCA_026074375.1. Taxonomy (NCBI): domain Eukaryota; kingdom Viridiplantae; phylum Streptophyta; class Magnoliopsida; order Asterales; family Asteraceae; genus Tanacetum; species Tanacetum coccineum. The sequence continues at coordinate 2,190 of BQNB010138766.1, forward strand.
TTGTATATCTTCGTCCGAGTCTTGGCTTAGCAACTAAACCAAAGTGTATTCATGTAAATAATTAGCTAACCCTTCCACTCCAAATTCACCCAAAGCCACCTAAATGTATCCCATCCGTTTCCGTTTCCATTATATGTTATCTTACACCTACACACCACAACCCTTTAAAAGACCTCTTAGATAGTAATGAATAATACTTACACCTAGCGGTGGAGGTTTGATCCTTTACCAAGCCTATGGTAATTTATATGTTATGACAAGTAATAAGTGTTGATTTTCTGTTTCCGCCTTATGTTATAGTTTATTATACACCCGAGTGAAAGAGAGAATCCCAAACACTTATGTGAGGTGCTAGTGTATACTTTTCGTGCTCTTAATTACGAGGTCTAGAAGGTTGTGTTGTAAAATATTTTTAAAGAGTAGGCAAAATGACCCCACATATTGTTATTGTCTAAGTAGAAAAGCCCATTTGCTTGAGGACAAGCAAATCCCAAGTGTAAGGGTATTTGATGAGGTGTCATTTTATACACTTTTTCAGGGTCGTTTAACCCCCTAAATCGTGTGTTTATGCCCAAAATAGGTACTTAATCATTCCTTTTCAGGTATTTTACATTTGGAAGAATTTCACATGACTTTGGCTCATTTGGAGAAGAAACAGACAAGACTACGGACCTACACTAACATTGCTTAAGAATTTCTCTACAGTGGATGGAGACGACTCACCATAAACAGTGACGCGTGTCACAAAAGACGAATAACCAAGACGGCGCACTAAGATCTCATACGCGTCAAAGTACACGAACCCATCCCATTCTCTATAATATTCTCTTCATGATGGCGTCTATGATGAAAACGTGACTCGTCGTCAGCGATTTTCCTATATAATACAATCTGAAAGTAAAGGTTTTTTTTATTGTATAACTATTAGACATAAAAAGAGGGTACGAACCCTAGTTCGTTTAGCAGCTGTTAGGGACGATTTTAGGGCTTAAAACCCTATTATACTTCCTCCAACTCATGTTTTAATCAAGTAAGGTTTATTTAATGATTCAATATGTCTATGTGGTGTTTGATTCATCTATGTTCTTGCTTTATTAACATGCTAGGCTAAGCCTCCTATTGTGTTTATTTATGATTATATGAAACCTAGAATGTAGATCTTAGTGGTGTTGCTTCTTATGATGGATGTGCATGTTAGGTATTAGGAAACCAGCTTTTGTCTGCATTGCTGTTGATATGTCTAGGAAAACATGATTGTGTAGAAAGGATATCATCGAGTAACAGTCTTCATACTACCTTGCCCCCTAATATGGTTGATCCGCTCTTAATATATTACACATGCACTTAGTGTACTCCTAGGGGCCTTGTAATAGTATTCATACTACCTTACTTGCGTGTTGCTCTAGCGGAATACTAAGTAGACGGCGGGTTCATGTAATTCGTTCATGACTTAGGAAATAATTACACAGATCATCACAAGGGTGACAAAGCAACAACACTAGGAGAAGCAATCTAGGGAGTAATACATGATTAAATAAACACAGTCTTTTATCTTATTGTTATCACCAGTAGTTTAGATTGTCATTTAGTTTAAATAGCTAAAACCAAACTACCTCTCAAACATATGATTTACTGCTTTCATAAAATATAAAAACTCCAAAATAATCTTCTTTTAACCTTTAGAATTCCATTAGACCATGATCAAGCATTCACAACCTATTCCCCGAGTAAACGATAACAACCCCCTGAGTCTTGCCTATATTACTACAACGATTAGGTGCTCTGCCTAGGGAGTTGTAAAACTTCGTGTAGAAGTCCTACGATGACCACATCAGTTTGTTTATTTAGTGTAATGATTACTTATCTCGAGGCGGCATATCATTCTTAAGACTTAGGCGTTACTTCTTCCTAAGACCTAGATGCGAAGAATTCTGTCACAATTAAACGTATCCGCATAAAGCATCCGTATTTGCTAATTATAATCTATCTTACGGGATTAATAGCAGGTGATTCTTGTTAAACCTTGCTACATAGAGACTTTTCCCACTTACTGCTTAAAGGCAATATATACACTAGTAGTCCACTAACCAAGTCTTTACCAATTAATTAAAAACGTACTCGTTGATCCCAAAGGTCACCTGCTAGTCCAACTAAGCTTGCAATCTAAAGGCAAAGATAGGTTATTATTCATGATCTTATTGGTCTACATCTATAAATCACTATATGGAGAGCCATCCTGGCATCTAGATTTCTTGGTCCGTATCATTAGATCGGTTGAATGATAGGTCGATACAAAAAGCGCGTAAACGAAGTATAAACCGATAGACCACTAAACAGAAATCCAACGATAAATGTAAGCATCAAGATAAACAAACCAAACATTTACATCTTTATAATAATGGCTAATACCCGAAGGTATTAGCCTTCAAACGTCATAATCAATACAAGAGTAATAATTTAGCCAAGGTAAACTAACCGAGTTAACGAATGATACCAAAAACTGAACGATTACAAGAGTATAGGAGATTACAAGTTGTTTCCTATGGAATTAATTACTTTGCTCAACCTCTTCTGCTCTTTTTCTCTTCTGAAAATCGACTTTTGTGGTCGAGGTATCGAAAATATGATTTAGCACACTGAAAACCTGGTTTAAGGTTTTCTATTTATAAGGTCTAGAATTTGGTCGATAAAACGTATTGATTGGGGTCAATACGGTGTATCGGGGGTTTCTTCGAGTAGGGACCACGTTCGATATCTTCCAGAATATGTTATTACTATAACTTGAATACAGCGTATATATCTTCTTTGGATACGGCGTATTTATTCTTGTTTCCTTGTGGTATTTCATGAAGTGCAGGCACAGATACGCCGTATCTTCCTTGATGAATATGGCGTATAGGATGTCAGAACACAGTATCTTCAAATGTCTTCATTTAAGCTCCATTAATGCGTGCCTTTTTGCTAATCTTTACCAAGTACTCCATAATTACTACAATTCTCAAATACAAACGATTAAGTAACAATTCTTTGCAATAATTATACAAAATGGGTTATTTACATGGGATAATGTTTGCTATAAAAGTATACATTTTTTTATGTCATCACAAGGCTGCAATTACTATGACCATATAGTATCAAAATAAGGCATCAAAGCTAATCAATAAAAACAAGCATTAACAAGTCTTAAATGACCAAAAACCATTAAGGAGATGCAGAGCCTAAACGGCAAACTCGCAGCCCTCAACAAATTCCTATCTAAGAGTGCAAAAAATCTTTGTCTTTCTTAAAACGTTAAAAGGATGTTTGAGAAAAAAGACTTCATCTTTGCACTGAGAGCAGAAAATGTCTTTGAAGAAATGAGAGATACATAGAGAAACTACCCACTCTTATAGCACCAAAAGCCAACGAATGCTTAATCGTGTACCTAGCGGCCTCAAAGGAATGCGTAAGGGCAATTCTTATGGCAGAACTAGCTACCCATATACTTCATAAGTAAGGTACTACAAGGAGCCGAGCTAAATCAACCAATCATGGAAAAATTAGTACTAGCCTTGATTCACGCAGTAAGAAGACGAAAGGATATTTTCAAGCACACAAAATAACAGTCTTGACAAACAAACCCTAAGACTTTTGTTGTTGAAACCTAAAATATTAGAGAAAGTAGCCAGATAGGCCATAGAGCTCAGAGAACATGAGATCGAGTTCAAGCCTAGAAACGGTAATCAAAGTTCCAAATCCTTGCAAATTTCCAGCCGAACTCAAGAGATGATGCTGAAGAGACTTTCAGCCAGAAGAAAAAATGAAAAAAGCCACAAGGTGGAAGCTATAATGATGGAGTGTCGAGTGATGATGGTTCTGGGGCTGGATTAATGATAGTCAGCCCAGAAGGCTTAGAAATCACTTACGCTCTAAAGTTCGAATTCACAGCAACCAACAATGAAGCTGAATACAGAGTGTGAAAAACTAGAAGGGGGTTGAATAGTTTTCGAATTTTTAATTTAAGGTATAGTTTGTTATAAAAAACTTGGATTTGACTTTATAGTGGATTCATTTGTGAACAATATGAACAATATAACCTAAATAAAACAAGATATGAAATAAATATTCAAGTATAAGCGTTAAGAGTGGAGAAAGATCAAAAACACAACACAAGGATTGTATGTAGGTTCGGTTAACGAAGCACCTCTTCGCCCTACTCTATCTTTCCCTGAGTACCAAACTCGGGAGTTTTCTTCATTATGCCAACAAGCTCCCTTAGGAGGAGAAGACCAGTACACAACTAAGCTCCTACACCTATCTTCCAATACTAGCCTAATGTCGAGTTTCAATCTAGTAGAAAACCAATCTATCACAATTTTGTATATTGAGGACTAAATACTAACCGCCGCTACTTACATCAATTCACAACTTTACTTCACTTCACAACTTCTCTTCACTTCACTACTTTACAACTTCTCTTCACTTCACAACTTCACAACTTTTCTTCACTTCATACTTAACTTTACTTCACCATTCACTTACTTCACTTCACTTCACAACTTCCTTCACTTAACAACTTTCAAGACACTTCACCTAGGAAACTAACAAGATCATGGTATTTGCTATTTTATACCCATTTTTTTTTTTATTTTTAACTTTTTACTTGAAAAACGACCCCAAAAGACCAATAAAACATATGAATAAATGCATATATATGTTTGTTTTTTTGTTTGTGTATGTGCAGGTACCAGGTATGCAATAAAGGAAAAAATAAAGACAAAACCGAACAAAACCAAGCACGAGATTAGAAAGAGTGCGGAAAAAGAAGTCCAACGGTACCCTTGGATCTTATTGGGCTAGCCCGTAACCCATTTATATGGGCTGAGCCAGCCATATTATATTTAGCCCAATAAATCACCATGAGCGGCCCAAGCCCAAATTAATAATGTTGAATTCGGCCCAAAGACATTCTAATATTGAACAATATACTAAAGATCATTTTCTTATTTTGTCTTTTTGCGTCCCATTTTGTCCTTATTGAACAATATACTAAAGATCATTTTCTTATTTTGTCTTTTTGCGGCCCATTTTGTCCTTTATTTTTTGGGCTAATTAAAATGTTCAGTTGGGCTTCCTGGCCCCAAATAATTCGGCCCACAAATGAAAAAAGTTAGCAATTGGAAAACGTATGCATTTAACACATAAAAATATTTTGACGTCACCCAACTTACATATAAACAATTTTTTCCACTGATTACGACTTTTTTTATATAATGTAACAAATATGTAGCCCATTTTTAATGAAAAATACAAGCCTTTAAGACGTTCTTATAAAAAATAGATTAAAAAAATATGGTAGCCTTTTTTGTGTGGCCTACATAAATCAAAAGGACATCAAATTTCACTCTTAAAATATATAAAAAACAGTAAGTCCTCTTAAGTACTAAAATCAAAAGGACACCAACTAGGTTTCGAAAATACAAAGTTATCACAAATGATTCTCTAACTTATACAAAAGACAACTTAAAAGAAAATTGATTAACCCACACGCCACAGTAACAAATCAGCCCCCGCCGCAACGCGCAGGTTAAATTCCGACTCGTTTAATCTGAAATATTAATCTTATGATTCATCTCACGTAGCCTTTTTCTTTCATTTCACAAGGATGGTTTTGAAAACAAATATGAATTAAGAAAGGTGTGACGTCAGCGCATGTGACAAGGAAATTAATTCCAAAAAATGGCATGTGACCGAGCACTCATGAAGAAGAACGAATGATAAGGCGACGCGTGGCATGGAATTTATCTTACACTTTCACAAGATGTGCGAATGATATGATATTGAAATGAGGCAAAACAGCTCACGTGCCTCTAAATAAATTTATTTTATCTCACGTGCATACCCACTACAAAAGAAAAGGGCGAATTGAGGCCCGACACGTGTCCAGTTGTTTATATATTGTAGTTGTGTTTGTTTTATGAGATGAACTGTGAACAAATGATCCAACGGCAATAAACGCAGCGTATATTGGAAGCTAATAGAGAATGCCACGTGGAGCATGGAGACCGGTGGGATCATTCCTTTAACACAACTCGATCCGTGTGACTTTGAATGAATGCCAATCATTGACCAATTGAGTATCTAATTATTGGGAGCAATTTTACAAAATCACCCCTTCCCCCCTATAAATGCAACTCGCCACCCCCTCACTTGGGGGAATTTTTTATTTTTATTTTTCTTAGTTTAGATAGTTAGTTTTTAGCTTATTAAAATTTTGTATCAGCTTATTTCTGAATTTCTGCTTATTGTACCTTTCTTAATTCAAAAGCTTAATATGTTGATGAAATAAATTTGTGTAAATGTAGCTTATAATCTTGCTTTATTGTAATTTAAGTGCTTAATCTCTTGATTCTTTTCTTTTCGTGTTGCTTATCTATAAGCTATTTTTCCGTGCTTAATTTTTGTGGCTTATCATATCTCAAAATTTCTTTAAAGAGAAAAAATGACTCCTATAAGAGCCATCAAAGCTATTCGATTTATTTTATTTGTTCTTAAAGCACGTTTTTAAATAAAACCCTACAAATAAGCTGCGTGAAATAGATTATTGTTGTGTTTGTTTTCGTTTTGTTGATTAGATAGTTCATGAATTTCTTAATCTTTGTTTCTTTTTCTAAACAGTTTATTAGTGTAGTGAGAATTTTACAAAATGCTAAATTCAACTTTTGTGAGTTTATCGCTTATTCGATTTGTAATTTCAATTGAAAATGTGTTTGTAGCTCAATCTAAATAGTTGTTGTCAATTTTCATTTGCTTGTTGATGTGATGAGTGCTTATTTCGTTAGTTTTAGCTAGTTACTAATATTTTTGTTTAAAATTAACTAGTGATTAATTAGTTTGTGACTCGAAAAATGATACTAGTAATTTATCCGCTTAAGTTGAATCTTTTGGACAGTAAAAAATTGTGGCAGACATTTCTTGCTGAAACTTATTCGTATTTGATTCGAGCATTAGAGGTAATTAAAATAGTTAAGTTAGTTTTCCAATTGATTTTTTTGGCTACTGAATGCGTTAGTTTTGCAAAAGCTTCGATGGGCCACCATCTAAATTTGGGACTGGCTATTGTTTTTGTTAGTAATCTTTGGGCCAAGACGTTTTGAATATTGAGGTTGTTGAATGGAATTAGCAAATAGACTTTTTAGTTTAATTGAATACGTAAGATGAATTTTGGATGTAGAAATTCAATTAGATTGATGGTTAATATGTAGGGGTTATTTGGTTAAATAATAGGAATTAGAAATAGTAATTTGATATTAACAGTTTGTGTTGTAATTGTTTCTTTTGGTACATGTCTACACATGAACAAAGGAGCTTATGGATTTATTTAGCTATACCGACTTTGATTAGTTTTTTTAGCTAAATAAATCGGGTGGGTTTACTTTAAATTGCGTGTCTCCATTCAGTTCTATTTTCTAATCCTTTTTCAATACTAGAGTAAGATTTAAATTTTATCAATATTTTTGCTTATTTGAGATTTTTGGCCAATGCTTAGTGTAGATTATATTTTGTCGTAAAATGCTATGTTTTGTTATATTGAATTTCGTTATGAGTAGTGTAGTAGTTACAGGTTGTGTTTGCTAAATTATTAGTTGATTTGGAATTTAAGTCGGGTTTTAAAAGGTTTATTTTTTTTCTTAAAAAAAAATTAAAAAATAGTCATTAGTATATTTCCAATTTTACATTATGTCTTTACTTTAATGCAAATTTTAATCCTTGACATTTATTTTTAAAAAAAGCATTTATCTACTTGTCATTTAAAATTTCATGAACTTTTTTTCTAGGATTTTAATTCCGTTAAACCTAAGCCCGAACTTTGATATACATTTCACTCACTTAGCAGCAAGCATATTAGCATATTTTATATTTCTTAGATCGATTTTAGTATAATCTTGTAGTTTTAAATCTTAGAATCAATATTAGTTTAATTTTTAGCATAAAAATAGTTTAAAACCAAAACAAAAAAACCAAAAAAAAAAACTGAAATGACAATCAAGCTTGATTCCCAACATTCCCTTAAATTTCCATTCACCTCTCGCCGAGGAAACGACCCGGAAGGTTTTTGAAATTGCTTTGGTTAAAAGCGATTTTCTAGAACCCGACGGAATTACTATACTATATTATTATTGATATCCTCCTTATATATTATATATTATATATAATGTGTTTGGACGTGATCAATTTTTGGCCGCCGAGCTACCTGGGGAAGAGTGTAGCGATTTTTACGGGATTATTTGTGATCGAGCCTTAAGATCCTTTTTTCGGACAAGTTCATTTATCGTTCTTAGAAAAAATATAAAAATTCAAAAAAATTTTTCTTCTAATTTTTATTTTTCCTTTTCTTTTATAAAAAAATGATAAAAAAAATATCCAAAAATAAATTTTTCTCCTCTTATTTTTTAATTTCCTTTTCTTATGTATTATTTTCAAATTATAAAAATAATTCCCTTTATCCTCTTAGCCGTTTAATGCTTTCTTCTTATCCTCTATATTGTTTTAATTCTATGTCGAACATTCCAATTTTATCAACCTGCTACTGGTGTGGAAGCCATTTGTCCGGTTATTTTGTCCACGATGTAATCCCGAATTCTTATCGATAATTCTCTCAATTTTTCCGACTACCTCCACAAACCCCTGGTTTAAAAAATTTGTTTAATTTTTAAGGTTAAATCTTATTAATTACGAGACGAATATTTATGATTATTGGAAACGCTCTCATTTTGGTTACGATTGGTCAACCTCAAGTTCGTTTGTTTACAATCAGACCCTGTTTCGATCACACTTCATAAAACTTTTCCTCTAACTCACCAAGTTTTCCTCATACATACTTTTCAGTTCAACACAATAAAACCAAAGTTTACTATCCTAATTTTTCCGGTTTTGACCAATATCAACCCTAAATTTTCGTCACTCATCAACTTCCTCGGGATCCAAATAAGGATATGTTGTTAGAAATGGGAAAGCTAATTAGAAATAATCGAATTTTCTTTAATAACAACATTTTTCCGCATGAAGAAATGAGTATAAGAGCGTTGTTGGCTAAGGAAAGAATTCTCAAATTAATTCAAGCTGTGGAGGGGGACGAAAAGCAATTGGGACATGGAGATTGCCGAAATTCAGCTAATCTTAACTTATAAAAGATTTCAAAAACTATTGAAGAAGAGCGTATTAACGTAAGCAAGCGCTAATTTGGAAATACAGAAAAGAAGAGAGTTTCAAAAAGAATGGATATGAGTATAAGAAGAAATAATGATGAGTTGCGGTTGATTGAGGACGGAAATAAAGATATCACGAATGAATTGGGTTAAAAAAGATTTCGAGGTATAGAAGATTGATGATGAAATATGAAAGATATTGTGAGATTAAGATTGGAACAGCTCTGCAATATTATAATGGTTTTAGACATCGGGGGGGGGAGGGGGGGAAGAATGCGGAAAAAGGAACGTATTTTAATGGAAGAAAAGTCTCTTGCTATTTCACGACGTATTCAATCTATTTGTGATGACGACGAGGATGATTCTATTTCTTTGAGAGATATTTATGCTCAAATACTACTTCAAATCAATCACAAAACCGACTTACATCCCAACCGTGACCGGATAACTCAACTAAGTATTGGGTACGAGCATCTTGACACTATCCCTAGTGTTGAGAACCTTTCCCAACCCAAGTGAGTCCGAGGGGTCTTTCGACAATGAAAGTAAGTGTGATTGGCCCTTAAATGATGAATCTTCTCTAACTTTTACGACTTTCTCTAATCCTCACTTTTGTTCTAACGATATTTCACCTATATATGATTACGAGTCACTTACTATGAGGTCATTCCGATAGAAAAAATTCAAAATTTATTCAAAACCCTCTTTTGATAATGAAGAAATCGATTTCACTAAGAATATAAACCCGCATTATTTAATGCCGAGTCTGATCCTATAGAATCATTGCTTAATCGCATATTTCGAACCGGTTTTTTATTCCTTAGAGTTGATTCTCTTCTCGAGGAGTTCTCTCGATGAAAGCTCGCTCCATAATGAATTAATTCACGGGAATTAATAAAGCCCGATTTTGATGCCCGAAGAAGGAAATTCGTCTTATTGATGAATTATTGTATGATAATTCATCTCCTTCAACCTCTGGAAGAATCTAATTCTAGGACAATTTCTGATGCTACAATCGAGTCTCTCTCTTCATCTCCTATCCCCATTGAGGATAGTGACTCTTTTATAGAGGAGATCGATTTATTTCTTGCTTCCGACGACTCGATGCCTCCGGGCATTGAGAATGACGACTATGACTCGGAAGGGGATATTCGTTTTCTTGAAGAATTACTTAGCAATGATTCCTCTCCCTTTCCTGAAAATGAGTCACCTAACCTTGATCATTTTAATGATCCGTCATCTCCTCGTCCTCCTCCAGAACCATCGGATGTTAAGATTTGCTTCAATTTTAAGCCCAATGCGCCTGTGATTAACAATTTTGATGAGCTTAATGAAGACGATTGTTTTGACCTAGGAGGAGGTGAGATTGATTTTTCTCAAAATGTTGAAGATGACGATTCCTTCACATTTGTAATTCGGACTTTTCTCTCATTTCTCACTTACCCTATGGATTCTCCTTTACTTCTCTCCACTGGGAGTAAAGACACTATTTTTGACCCTGTCATCTCCACTTAGAGCCGGTGGCATCTCATCGGGATGAAACTTTCATGTGCTTTAATGTTTATCCAAACATTAATGAAAGCCCGATTGATATTTTCTCTTTCATTTGCTTCCCGCATGGACAACTGAAAATTGGGGGTCGAGTCAAGCTCGTGACTAGTTAACAAAAACAAGTGTTTTTCTATCTTCTTATCTAGTTTTTTGACAATTAATGAGAGGGGGCTCACCTCTTCCTTTCTCGGTATTTCTGGTGTTGTTGTCTTTATGTCAGAATACCTGAATTTTGAAGACTCTCATGCTCATGGTTTTGTCCATTCATACATTCGAGCTTCATATCCTCAGCTTCATTTAGGGAATCCCATATCCTAATCTTATCGATTAACCCTTTTATATCGAGATTATGCCTTGAAATTAGTATGGGGGTATTCATATCACATTGAGGACAATGTGCAGTTTTAGTATGGGGGGGTGAATTCTACGATTTATCATACCTGCAGCCGTTGTTCTCACGTAACCCTTTTTTCCACCAAAAATATGTGATTTATGTAAAAAAATAGCAAAAATAGCAAAAATTTTAAAATTTTTATGCATGAAAAAGTGAAAAATAATAGAATAAAGTGATGTAATAAGTGTTGTGACACAAATAAAGGGGAGAACGAGAAATAATTTTTGACTCAACCGGTTTTATACCTTAGCTTTTTCCTTAACATATTTAAATCGAGTTTGTTGCTAGTCTTATGTAGGCTTATACATTATGCCGAACTTGATTTATTAGAATAAAGATTGTTGCCAGTCTATGTGACTTGTTAAAGTGCCGATCTTAATTCGCTCTAAAGAGCTAAGCATTTCGCGAGTCCTTTTCTTAGAGATTTTAAATTGCGAAGACGAGAGATGAAAGTGTTATTTATAAGACATTATATTAAACCGTAGAATAGTTGGTTTTCTTTCAAGCTCATAAGTATTAATTGTGACTTTTTCTCCCATTAGCTTGTCTCACTTCTATGCATAAATGTTTAATAAATAAGGTTGTACGGTTCAACTTAATTTTTAGTATCTTTCCTTTGATTTGGAGGTCGATGATTCGAAATTTGGCTTATTATATGCACTTCCCAGTTTATTGCATTACAATACCTAAAGAGCCATAGGGTATATGGTATGAGTAAAGTTTAATCATTTATAACTTGATGTGCTTAAAGAGCCTTTATTAGTATATGGGTAAAAGTAATACTAATACATGAAATTAATTGTACCTTAAAGAGCCTAAGGGTAAATGGTACTTTAAAATAGCGGGGGGGGGGGGGGGGGGGGGGGGGGGGGGGGGGAGATTATGTTGCTTAGTTGTTTGCACCTTAAAGAGCCTAAGGGTATATGGTGTAAATAATATTACTTAATTTATGTCTTAAAGAGCCTAAGGGTATATGACATGAATTAAGGCAAAAGCAACAAAAGCCAAAATTTTGTTTACTTTATCGGTTTTCAAGGATAAGGGTGGAAGCTAAATTTTATTTTCAACCGTCCCGCTTTATTTTTGGATTAAATAAGTATCGAAACAAGTCTTAAAGAGCCTTCGGGTATATGACTTAAGTAAAATCTTGAGATACAAATTTAGGGAATAAAGGAGGAAAAGTAAGTACACAATTAGTATTTATAAGTAGTGTTAGTATCATGACTTGTATTTGACAATGATCTTGTTTTTAAGCTTAGTATGAAAAAGTGAAAGTTGGGGAACGATGATTAATTTTGATTCTTCTATGATCTTACAAATTATCAAGGAATAATGAAAGCACAATGTTATGAAGTGTTGAAGAATGGAAAGTGATGGAAAAGCATAAAAAATAAAAAAAAATGTTGAAATTGGAAAAACGGGGCGTTTCTTAACTATTTATTCCTTAATCCCATTAGATGAGCACTTTGCTACTTTTCAAGGTGATTAGTTTGGGGGGATTGGAATTTTTAGTTTTAAGCGCGTATTTAATAACATTGCTAGGACAAGGCAATAAATTTAGTATGGTGGAATTTTGGTATTTGCTTTTTTATAAATATTTTTTACCTTGAAAAACGACTCCAAAAGACCAAAACCATAATGAAAAATGCATATATATGTTTGTTTTTGTGTTTGTGTATGTGCAGGTAATGGGTATGCAATAAAGACAAAATCGAACAAAACCAAGCACGAGATTGGAAAGAGTGCGGAAAAACGAGTACATACATACCCTTATCCCTTATTGGGCTAGCCGTAACCACATTTTATATGGCCGACCAGCCATATTATATTTAGCCCAATAAAATCAACCATGAGCGGCCCAAGCCCAAATTAATAATGTTGAATTCGGCCCAAAGACATTCTAATATTTAATCTGAAATATGAATCTTATGATTCATCTCACGTGGCCTTTTTCTTTCATTTCACAAGGATGGTTTTGAAAACAAATATGAATTGAGAAAGGTGTGAACGGCAGCGCACAGACAAGGAAATTAATTACAAAAAACGGCATCAGACCAGTAGGCACTCATGATAGAAGAACGAATGATAAGCGACGCGTGGCATGGCATTTATCTTACACTTTCACAAGATGTGTGAATGATATGATATTGAAATGAGGCAAAACAGCTCACGTGCCTTTAAATAAATTCATTTTATCTCAGGTGCATACCCACTACAAAAGAAAAGGGTGAATTGAGGCCCGACACGTGTCTAGTGGTTCATATATTGTAGTTGTGTTTATTTTGTGAGATGAACTATGAACAAATGATCTAACGCAAAGCAAATAGACGAATGCACGTGGAAGATGATACCGTGGGATCATTCCTTTAACACAACTCGAGCTATGTGACTTAAATGAATGCCAATCAATTGCCAATTTAGTATACTAATAATTAGAGTAGCAATTATAACAAAATTACCCCTTATCCCCTTATAAATGCAACTCGCCACCCCCTCACTTGGATAGCTTTTATTTTTTATTTTTCTTAGTTTAGATAGTTAGTTTTTAGCTTATAAAAATTTTGTATTAGCTAATTTCCAAATTTTTGCTTATTGTACCTTTCTTAATTTAAAAGCTTAATATGTTGATGAAATAAATTTGGTTTTAAAGTTTTCCTAAGATCTTGTTTTGATAATTTAGTGCTTAATCTCTCGGATTCTTTTCCTTTTCGTGTTGCATATTCTATATAGCATATTTTCCGGCATATTTTTGAGCTTATCATATCCTTCCACAAAAGTTTCTTTAAAGAAAAGAAAAAATGACTCCTATAAGCCATCAAAGCTCATTCGATTTATTTTCATTTGTTCTTAAAGCACTTTTTAAATAATAAGCTACAATAAGCTCGAAAATAGCTTATTATTGTGCTTGTTTCATTTTTGTTTAATTAGGAGCTCATATTTTCTTTTAATCTTTTGGTTCTCTAGAACAGTTTTATTAGGTTGAGTGATAGCGTTAAAATGACTAAATTCAACTTATTGATTTCATTGCTTATTTGATTTGAATTTCAATTGAAAAAGTGTTTGTAGCTCAATCTAAATATTGTTGTCAATTTTCATTTGTCTTGTTGATGTGATGTGTGCTTATTCGTTAGTTTAGCTAGGTTACAAAAGTTTGTTTAAATTTACTAGTGTTTAATTAGTTGCGACTCGAAAAATCAAGACTCAGTATTTATCGCTTAAAGTTGTTCTTTGAGGTAAAAACTTGAGCACATATTCTTTGCTGAAACTTATTCGTGTTTGATTCGAGCATTAGAGGTAATTAAAATAGTTAAGTTAGTTTTCCAATTGATTTCTTTTTGGCTACTGAATGCGTTAGTTTTGCAAAAGCTTCGATGGGCCACCATCTAAATTTTGGACTGCGTTTGGTTTGTTTAAGTAATCTGTTGGGCCACGTTTGAAAATTGGGTTGTTGAATGGAATTAGCAAATAGACTTTTTTAGTTTAATTGAATTCGTAAGATGAATTTGGAATGTAGAAATTCAATTTAGATCTGATGTTTAATATGTAGGGTTATTTGGTTTAAAATAATAGGAATTAGGAAATAGTAATTTGATATTAACAGTTTGTGTTGTATTTGTTTTCTTTTGACCCAATTTGTCTACTCATGAGGCGAGAGCATATGGATTTATTTAGCTATACCAGACTTTGGATAACAGTTGTTTTAGATAAAGAAAATCGGGTGGTTATACGTTTAATTTGCGGGTGCTCAATTCGGTTCAATTTTCTAATCTCTTTTCAATACTTAAAGTAGATTTATTTTATCGTTTTATGCTTAGTATAGATTTATTTTTGACATTAAATGCTATGTTTACTTATTTGATTAATATGAGTAGCGAGTAGTTTACTTATGTTTGCTATTTCGAATTTAAGTGCGGGTTTAAAAAGGTTTAAAAAAAATTAATAGTCATTAGTATTTTCCAATTTACATTCCGTCATTTACTTTTAATGCATTTTTAATATTTGTCATTTATTTTTAAAAGCATTTTTACTTTACTTGTCATTAAATGTCTTGAAACTTGTTTTTTTTAGAATTTTAATTCGTTAAACCTAAGCCCGCACTTGATGAACATTTCACGTCACTTAGCAAGCATATTAGTCATTTATATTTTTAGATCATTTTTAGTATAATCTCATAGTTTTAATCTTAGATTTATAATTAGTATAACTTAGCGTGCTTTTTATATGCTTTTCCTTTTAGTAGATTTAGAAACCAAATCAAAAGTCTTTTTACCCATTCTAAACGCGCGATCACGAACTTAGCCGATTTTCAATTCACACTTCGTCGAGGGAAAACG
>BQNB010138767.1:0-14943 GCA_026074375.1 Tanacetum coccineum
GGAAGGGTGGATTTTGAGTTTTCTAACGTCGGGAAATTCAAGGCGGTGGGTGGTCTTGGATTTTCGGTGGCAGAATACCTGAAAATTCGATTTTCACATGTATATAGTGAGTGTTTTCGGGTGAAAACAAACTTTTTTCGGTGATTGCGGTAAAAGGCGAAAAGGGTGGCTATTTGAATCGCATAGCACGGATGGCACCGTGTTTACATATGGTGTGGTACATTTACAAGAGTAGGTGAGGTATAGTCAGTTGTTTGGTTTCTCACGTTCAATAAGGACCCCGAGATATGACCAGAGTCAAGTGTCAGTGTAACACTCACGCTGACTATCGGTGGTGTTCGACTACTCTCAAGGAGAGAGTATAGGCGGTGGCTAAGTTAGCCGGGTTGTTCGAGAGATCAGGGCAACCTTGAAAGAGAAAGGACTTAGAGCTTTTTCTTAGTCTAAGCGAACTTGGTCATTTTGAGGATAACGACCTTGTATTTATAGGAACGCACCTAAGATTACATGCGTGTCTCTAGATATAATCTGAGGGTTACAGGACGACCCACGTGGTAATGGAGTTTATCAAGTTGGTGGAGTTGAGAAGGTAAATTCACATTCACATAAAATGAATATATCAATGCTAAAACAAATGTACAACGTGCATTTTTACCGACTATTAGGGATGAGTATCGATTCAAAATCGAACCGAACCGATAAAAACCGAACCGAAAACCGACATTGAGAAAAACATGAACCGAAAATCAAACCGAAGTGAACCGAGCAAAACCGAAAACCGAATTGAACCGAGCAAAACCGAACCGAATAGATATTTTAGACGTATTTTTCTTGGTTTTGAACCGAACCAAGCAAAACCCAAACCAAAAACCTTTACAAAACCGAAAAAATGGTCGGTTCGGTTCGGCTTAGTTTGTCAGTTTGGTTCGGTTTTCGATTAGTTTTACTCGGCCCTACAAACTATTACCACCAACAGTTCTTTTTTTCGCTGTAATGCCGCCGCATAGCGTGGTCATACTGAATAAGTTGAATAATCGACTTTTCTTCTGAGTTCTGAAAGAGTTATTATAGGTCTCTCTTTTTTACTTTATAGAAGAACATCATATGCAAACCCATAATTAGTTAGGCATTGAAAGGTTAAAAAAAAGTTATTTCACTTTCAATAGATAGCAAAGGCTATATTATTTTGAAATGGACAAGGGATGTATTTCTATAAATAGCAACTAAAGAACCCTTTTCCACCAACATATAATTGCTTAATACGTAGACAAATATTCCATTAATTGGGATATTTAATTCTCTGAAAACAACACAATTTATTAATTAATGGGTATAAGTTAATTTTGACCCTATGTTCTAATATGGTAGGTATTTAATTAATTATTTGTATGTTTAAACGGTATTGACTTGTTGAACCTTCTGGCAAAAGTTTAGAGTTTTAAAACAAAGATTTTAAGATTCATTAGGTCTATGCTTCCTTGTTGATGGTGTTTTTAAATTTCAATTACTACTAGCATCGTACTCACGTAAAGTAGTGATTTAGGGGCATTAAAAATAAAAAAACTAAAAATTAATAAAAATATATTAAAATGAATATTAAATTAAAGAGTTAAAAAATATGATGAAATTAGATCATAAAAATAAATAAATAAAAAGATTTTTCAATTTAAAAATAAATGTGATTTTTTAATTAACAAGTGACACATGTCACTTTAAAACGTGGTTCCCTAAAATGAGATGGATGATCAAGATTGCATATCCTTATATTTTCATAATAAGTAAGTTTAAAAGTCCGAATTTTTAAGATTTTATAAAAATAAAATATCTTAAATGTTCAATAATATAGTTGATGACGTATAGTATGAGCACCAAGCTTACTGGGCTTAGTTCATAATATACATATATGGGCCCAGGCCCAATACAACAAATAGCTGGACTGCTAAGCCTGACAAGGGTCATGCTCTGGATATTTCAAAGACGCACGTGAGTATCTTCTCAGCCGCACCAGTACGCATCCGCGGACAAACACTGACCGCGGAAGGACACTCGCGGCCGCAAATACGATTATACGTGGACCATTGTCCGACAAGGGACCCACTCCGACCACCAACAGTTACAAGCGAAATACTAGGAAACCCTAGTATTAGGCTTACCTATAAATAGGGGTCATTTCACTCCCCATAAAGGTACTTTCCTGTCTAATCATTACTCTCACTCATCACTCTGACATTTATCTGACAGACTGTGTACTTACTCTCACGTCGGAGCTTAAATCGCGGGGCTCAAGCCCTTGCGGTAAGGCTAACGGTTTTTTTTCATTTTGTGCTGAAAAATTTCCATCACTTCTCTTGCTCTAGTTCAAGATCAAGCATTTCAAGTCACTTGGAGGCCCGGGCCCGACAAAGGGACTTCAACACCTTGCTACTAAAACACACACGAATTTTGTACTAAATATATATATAATATTATATATATATATTATGCACCCCTAGAGGACGGATTGATAGGTGAGATATATGATATTCCAAGAACATAACTCGGACATTAAAAGATTCCCCAATGTAATCGCATGTTTTAATGCAATATGGAAAGAGTTTTCATGCAATATATAGGCGTGAATATAATATCAATATGGCAAGCAGATTCTTTTACCTCCTTGTTAGACGATCGATGTTTAAACCCTTATGGGATTCGGTTGTGTGACAACAAGAACCAAAAAACAAGAACACCGTGTTTCGTTGTTTTATTCGTGAAGAAAGGACTAGCATCCTAGCGTATCTTAGTGACGTGTAGTGTGTGCATACCATAGAGGGTTTATCTTGTTTTTTGTAACTTTTTTAGTTTGTGTGGTTTTCTATTTATAAACTCGTCGTATTATTAATGAGGGTGGGTTCGGTTTAATAGCTAAAATGTACCACACTTTTTTAAATCCATAATTATTCTATGTTATTCTATACGTGTTAATCTTTCGCTGCGTACTCGTGATATATTTAATGGTTAAATAGATGTAAAAACCCAACAATATTGTCTTCACCATGACATGTTAAGTGAATAAATTTAGAGGTCTTATATGAAAATGTTATATTTTCATATAAAGAACCACTCATTTTAAAACTTTAAGGACTGTCAAAGAGCATTTACAAAATATTGTAAATTAAATATAAACGTTAGGTTGTTGCATGCTCACCATTAAACCACAGGCCACAATGACCCCCAATAGTAAAATCCTGATAGTCGCCTATCCAGGGCAAGGCCACATAACCCCGCCCTCCGTTTCGCTAGCAGACTCGTCAAATTCGATGTAGATGTCACCTTTGCTACTAGTCTCTCGGTCATATAACGTATGGATAAGGTTAAAATCACAATACGGTCCTAACATTTAGCCCATTTTCGGCAACTAAACGGAAGACCAACTAAACACCACCCTCCCATAATTCGTACCTTGGGAACAATGCTCTATGCAGTTGCATTTACTCTAATTGTTTGTGAACTTAATAACTCATTGCTCAACAGAGAACTCTTCACACTACGAAAGCAAGTAATTTAGTAATCAGGATGACAGTTTAATATGCGATAGTAAGTGTGTTATGTTGTAGTGTGTGTGTGTTAAGAGAGAATAAGGAGAGTACCATGACTCTAACACGTCCTATTTCGCTCGTTACTCGCCTTTCAACACGTTTGCAAACTGACTTCAACAAGTATGTCTTCAGCATCTAAACATAGAAACATACATACACATATATTACACATCTTAAGTATAAACTTAATATGTCATATGGTTTATAATGACAAAACCATAATTATCTAACCTCCACCTAGTTAAACAATGTATAAATAACTAGTCCCCCTACCACACTGTAATACTATTTCTTTAAAATTCTTTTAACAATTTGAACTTTCAGCTCTTATGAAACTTAACCATATATGGCTTCTTTATAGACGTCATTCTTCATAATCTCCTCCAGATACATCGGTTTTAATAAGATTAGCTATAAGTGATGCGAACAAAAGAATGACACATATATACAAGTGATGTGCACGAAAGAAAGACACATATGCAAGCATTGCCTTAAGCTTATTTGAGAAAGCTGGTTTGTTGTATATTGATTGTGATGCGGTACTACGTTTTACTTTCATGTTGGTCTGTAATTAGTTATTGGCGAAAACCCCGTCTGCTTACAATACCTTCCAATAATATAGATTGGGGCTTTCGTGAACCCTAATTCCTAAAATCACCCACACAGTAAATTAACTCGTGAGCACCTCCAATTGATGATTAATTGAGAATAAAACACATAAATTATATAGACTTGATTTCTAGAGTCGCGATGGTAAATCGCCATGATCGATGGTGATGGTGGATGTGGCGGCTAGAGTTCTGTAGTTGTTCGGTAAATTGAAGTTCTTTGTGTATGTAAGTTTTGGTGTGGAAATGATAAAAAGATTGAGTTTGAATTTTCGTGAAATTTGAGGCGGGAAGAAAGGAGCGGGTGGTTTTTAGTTTTATTTGGGGAATTTTTTTATGACGTTTATATTTTTATAACATCTTGTTAATTAAAATTACAAAAATGTTTATATTTTTTTAAAAGTAAAATATTAGGACTATAAAATAGTTTTGTGTATTAAGTATGGATGGAATTAGCTAAGTTGCTTGTTAAAAGCTAAAGATTTGATAGGTAAAAAGCTTTAACGAGACAAGTTTCAAAGAGTTTCAAGCTTAATCGGGGCTTGTTTGATAATCGAGTTTTATTAATAAAGATCAATTAGACTCGCGAGTTTAAACGAGCCTTATAAATATGTATATATATACATATTGTGTATACATACAGTTATTCTTAATTGTATAAACGAGCTCGAGTCTGATGGGTTTATCAAGTCGGAGTTTGATTTGCGGCTGTTATATCTTTTTAAACGGCGACATGAAATGAGTTGAGCTCTGACATGTAAAATATGTCGAGAGACGCATAGAAGCAAACATATGTTTGTCATTATGTAAGGGCTTTTAAATGACAAATATAAAGTTTTCGAGACTGTGCTCGTGAAAAACTTTGGAGAAAATAGACTTTGTAGTCCATCGAATGAGTCAACTCTTTTGATGGACTACACAATCTTATTTCTTCAAAGTTCTTCACAAGCGCAATCTCAAAAACTTCATATTTTCATTCAAAACCTAAGATTATGTTAAAGTACAAGCATATGATTATGTATCTGCATAAGAAGTTTCCGAGATTGCGTTCGTGAAGAAGTTTGAAGAAATGAGACTGTGTAGTCCATTAAAGGAGTTGACTTGTATTTAGGATTCATTAACCTATGAATGCAAGAGAACCTATCGAAGAATAACATAAAAGGATTGACGGAAGTTATATATGTTGTCATTATCTTATGCGACAATATATATAGCTTATATGAAGTTTTTGAGATTACGCTCGTGAAGAACTTTGAAGAAACAAGATTGTGTATTCCATCAAAGGAATTGACATGTCTTATGCCGTGATATTGATATACATGAGATGTAAACGAATGAAGTGGTGATTTTGTTGATACACATGAGATGTTAAATGGATGAGTCGATGTGATATTGATATACATGAGTTGTTAAACGAGTGAGTCGATCTGATATTGATATGCATGAGATGTTAAACGGGTGAGTCGAGATGAATTGATATACATGAGATGTTAAACGGGTGAGTCGAGATGATATTGATATACATTAATGTAACAAAAAAGTGCTTTGCTTTACTAGTAAAACATCATTCCCTAGTGGGAAACAACATTTACGCAAAAAGACATTGACTTTGTTTTGGGACCATTTGGGAGCATACCCGTCATAAGGTGGACTTTGTTTGACGCCCTTTATATGTGTCCTCTAACCAGTCTATGCATTATACCTCACACATTCTACACATTATTACATTTACATTTTTTCTTTACTTAAACCTAAATCACTACCTTTTTTCATCAAACTTTTATGCACACTCCCCAAGTTTGAATTTGAGTGTTTCAACCCATACACTCTTGCACACTTACTTCAGTTCTACACGAGCGCAATTTTGAGGGATTCAGATCGAAAGCCTAAAATACTGATAACATGTTTAGGCTTACCTTGGTCCTTTACGTTCTTCTCCAAGTATAGGAGATTCAATATCGAAGCGCCTCAAACATACTGGAACAACATGAAAAAAAAAATACCTTCCCTTTTTTTTGTTTATGTTATGCGTTTGTACGGTACTTGCATTCCTCGCGTTGTATGATATCTTCAAGGGATATGGTTGTAGGTCTGTAGTCTTGTCCGTTTCTTCTCCAAATGACGCCCAAAGTACGTGTATTTCCTCCAAAAGACTTTCCTTAATTTGCTGAAAAACACCAAATAGGAACGATTATGTGCCTAATTTGGGCATTAGTTTGCGCGATTTTATGGGTTGTTAAATGACCCCAAAAAAGTGTATAAAATGACACCTCATCAAATACCCCTACACTTGGGATTTGCTTGTCCTCAAGCAAATGGGGTTTTTACTAGACAATAGCAATATCAGGGCAATTTTAACCTACTATTTAAAGTATTTTACAACACTACATTCTAGACATCGTTAATTAATAGCTGGATATAATTGATTACTAGCACCTCACTAGGTGTTTTGGATTCTCTCTTTCTTTCGGGTGTATAATTTATTTATCACAAAATGAGGTAACGGGAATAGGGAAATAAACCACTCATACTGTCATAGCATACAAATTACGATAGGGCTTGGTAAAGATCAAACCTCCACACGCTGGGCGCAGTATTATTATTACTATTAAAAATGTCTTTTAAAGGGTTAATGTGGATGTGTAAGGTGTAGGTTTAACGCTAGCTGTATCGAATGTGGATACAGGGGGTGATATAAGTTAATTAACTACACGAATACATGTTGAGGCGTTGCTAAGCCATGACTCGACTACTCTATGGATAGATAACGAACTAAAATGCAAACTCTACATCAATCTCTTTCTCTTCTTTCTTTCTTTTCTCACTTTATTTCAAAGTTTTTCATTTTGTTGGATACATAATACATAATTCGGGGTTTTTAACTAGTGCCCTTACACTTGAGTTTTTACTAACTCATTACAATTTCTAATCTAATGACCCGATTTGAAAGGATCAACAAACATGGAGCTTATTGAGCTCTAATGGGGGTAATAAATTACTTTTTTCCTAATTCTTCATAAGATGAAACTACCATGATACCCAATCGTTCCAAAACTGTATTTACAAGGATAGATGACTCGACTTAGTAACTATGTACTCTTGCAATATCAACTGGGTTTACAAATGTACTAAAAGTGAGTACATACGGTAGGCTAAGGCGAAATGGTGTAACAATTGGTTCAAGGGTTTAACAATGCTCTTCATTAACAATTTGAAATCTGTAACAACTGGAAAATTTTGAAACTTTAAATGACTATTTTACCCTTTGACTTTTTGGGTTTGACTTGACTTTTTGACTTGTGACCTTTTATTGTCACATAAAATCGATTACTGCGTAACCTGTAAATTCTCGAAACATATTTAAATAATAAATCATATTTATTATTACATATTTGTCTTTTATAAATTTGATTTTTCAAATCTCACTTGGCTTGGAAAACGAGAAATATCTCTTAATTTTGAAAACCGCCACACAACGCGTATCGACAGGAAAAATTAATTTAATTATATTAATTTACAATTTTTATTAAATAAAAATATTTAAATAAATTATTTAACATTTTATTTCGAAACGATTTGTTTCACAACACAATATTCAAATTTAAGTTTCATTTTACGGACAAATCTTGCCCGTGATACCCGATGATTACACAAATAAATAATAATAATTTTAAATAAATTTTATAAAACATTTATGAAATAATAGTCATGTAAATACTCATTTTCGTAGGAAAAACTATTTGGAAAACAATGGCGCAACTTTCGTGTTTTGAATCATCCGTTATCTAGCTTAAACGAGTCCCGAACCAATAATTAACAAAAATTACACTTCCGGTCCTTTCTAGTATATTTTCACTTTCTCCCCCTAAGCTATTATACTATTTACACATTTATTTTAAAGTTTCTAATATATATAGAAAATGATATTAGGGGTTTTCTTCTTCAATGTTACACCCTAGCCCCATCTCTTCTCCTCTCTCTCAAAATCCGACGCCGCTCCGGCGGGTTTCCGGCCACCGTCGTCGGCAGCCGAGGCAAACATCACGACACCACCATCTTCATCACCAACAGCCACCACACCACACTCAAACACCATTACAGCCACCAGGTTATCTCCACCACGCCACCACCTTTGTCACCATCACCACGTCACCTCGTCTCCATCACCTTCCCCACATCGACCTACATCTCCCTAAGCATCACATAGGGTGTGTTGGTTGGCAGAGACCAAAAGAGGGTGCGTTTGGTTTTTCTGGTCAGCCCCGAAAGGGTGCGTTTGATGTTTTTATCACCACCAAAAGGGTGCGTTTTGGTTTTCACAGCACTGTGCGTTTGGTTGTCTATTAAACACCTAGGGTGCGGCTGGTTTATTTATACAGCCCATAAAGGGGTGTTTGTTTCGCTGTACAGCAGCCCCAAAAAGGGTTGGTTGTTTCGCTGCATTTAGCAGCCCCCGAAACGGGTGCGTTTGGTTCGCGTTTTACAACACATATGATGTGATTGGTTTTACTTATTTATTTATTATTTGATCTCGTTTAGATATATATATATTAAAAAATGCGGATATTGCAACATGGATTGAAAAAGGGAAAAACATTGAGTTTGTAAAAATGGGGAACGTCTTATAAACGAATAAGTCATGCCGAAATTTTTATAAATTTCTATACGTAGTAATTTTCACTATAATTTCTATTATTTTAGAAACCCAATAACGGGGTGAAGTTATATAGTTTTTAAGAGTATTAAATTGTAATGATGCAATAAACCGGTAAATAAATGAAAACTACATTTTTACAAACAAGACAATTAGTTTAGTTAAAACGCGTAACGAAATACTAAATTATAAAATATTATTTTATAATTCCCGACTTAAAGATAAAAACATAACTTTTGCAAAAACTTTAAAAACATCGTTTACTTAAATCGAAACTTTAAAAGTTACGTTTGCTTTTATGCAATAACGCTTTATTAATTAAATTAGTGATTTCTGAAACGGTTGTTAAATAGACCATCTTATTTTATTTGTCACCTTTTGGCTGTAACACATGTCGTGTATTATATACGCTTCGAGTTATTCTTTTTGTTGTGTATCTTGTTATATAATTCAAGGTATGAATTATATACTTGGTCATTTCTCATTATGTAATATACGCGGAATATATTACACACTTTGCGCTTACTTTTGATTTATTTATTTAACCAACCACCAAACTATTACAACTTTAAATCTAAATCTTTTATCAACGTGTCGCGTTGATGCAATCATTCATTGGAAAACCCAAATACATTATCCTAGGCTAGTGGCCTTAACCATTAGGATAAGCTGCATTTTCTTGGTCGAGCCGTTCCATTTTCCGTTTTGCCTTGCGCTTATTATGTGCATTCCCGCCAATCGTTCTACAACATCGATGTGAGTTTATAGCGCCTCTTTTACTTGTTTTACATTGCTTTACAAATCTCGGGGGAGAATACATTCTCACTACATACTTGTTTACATACTCATACTCATACTCATTTACAAACTCGGTTACTTGATTGATATCACACTCTTTCTACTTATGGATTTAAGTATTTAAAGTTGTTTATGAATACATTGGTTATTTCTTCATTGGACACAAGTGTTTTCGGTTATCATCTCCTGTTTACGTGTTGCTTAAGTAGCGATTAGACCACTCTCTTGCCCGAACTATCATGAACCGTCAATTGCTTGACCGACTGTATTGGTTAAGTAAGCGCGAATGTTATAAATAGATCTATTAGGACCAATTATCCCTATCCGGGTGAGTAGCGCTCACTACCCACGGGGCTCCCGATAAACGGATGTATATCATGTCAAATCTTATTGGGTGTCTTGGTCAGACACCGGTAGGGCAGAATACATTTGGCATATTATATGCTACATAAATTAGTTTCGGTGTCATGAGCTTAGCGCAATAGTAGATACATTTTGTGTGATACTGTATCTATTATAGTAGTCACATACATTTTGGAAATCTTGAGGTCCACACTACTTTGTTGAACATTACTGATTACTAAACACTTTTCATTATACTGTGGCGAAGTAGTAGACACTATACTTTTTTGGTTCTACATTTACACATACATTGTTGACGACTATTATAGGAATTGAATTGGTCATGCATACTTTATAAATCTTTGGATTTCAACATTTACATTTGTTCTTACAAAACTCTATGAACTCACCAACTTTATGTTGACACTTTTAAGCATGTTTTTCTCAGGTGAATTAGATGCTTGGCCTACTTGATATGCATTGGAGTCTACTACATTCAAATGATCAAATCTCGTTGTATTGTTTTCAAGCTTTTCATTGTGATGCAATTATGGGACAAATGTTATATCAATTTCAAGAAAATCAATGAGATTACTTTTCAAACGACACATTTAGAGGTCGTTCCCTTGTATCTTGTGCTGTTGTATTATGAAGTAACGCCCCCGGACATATTTCCGCTGCGACACATTTTTTGGGGTGTTACATACTTGGTGAATGGCCTCATGATAATGTACAATGGATTGTCCATCTTCTCAAATGTTTTCAGAAAGTTTCTGGTCTTCAAATAAATCTGCATAAGTCTAGCCTATAGGAAGTTGGGATTCCTTACACTCATGTGCAATCCTTGGCCTCAATTACGGGTTGCCAAGCACATAACCTTCCATTCATCTATTTGGGTCTCCATATATCAGCAAACATGTCTAGAGTTGCGGCATGGAACCCCATTGTTGACAAGTTCAAGCAATGTCTCTCGAAGTAGAAGTCTAATATGCTATCGATCAGAGGGAGATCCACTCTTATCACATCGATTCTCGGTTCTCTTGGTACATATTACTTGTCAATGTTTCCAATGCCAAACCAAATAAACAAGCAACTTGAATCGCTTCGGTCCAATTTTTTCTGGGGTTCTAAGGATAATACGGTAAAGCACAAATGGATAGCTTGGAAATCAGTTATCGCTTCTAAACAAAAAGGTAGGATTGGCATTGGCAGTTTGAAGGCTCTTAATCAATCTCTGCGTTAAAATGGAGATGGTGTCATGTTCATAATCGAAAAGCTTTATGGGTAAAACTCATTAATGTTATTCATGGTGCTTACAATGGAGGTTCAGGTTTCTTCTCCCATTTAAAATGTAAAGGCACTTGGTCCAAGATTGCTTCTTTAATAAATTCGTTACATTATAATGGAGTCATTCCTCACCGTACACTTACAAGGAACGTCAATGATGGCAAGTCTACTGCTTTTTGGCATGACTTATGGTTGGGCAATTTTTTGTTAAAATACAAATTCCCTCGTCTTTATCAAGCGGATCCACAAAAAAATTGCCTAGTAAGTGATAAATGGAATAATGGTTGGGTATGGAACTGGACTCGAAGCATTTCTAGAGGGATTATTCTCGATCAATTCAACGAATTCTTGCATTTACTGGAGGGTGTTCACCTTTCGGACCGTCCAGACGCATGGCATTGGATCTTGCCGATTCGAAAATTTTCACGGTTAAAGAGACCCAGTTACACATAGACGATGCCTTGCTTCCTAATCATTTACCTGAAACTCGTTGGTGTAGATTCATTCCAAAGAAGGTTAACATTCTATCTTGGAGAGTTTTACGTGATCGTCTTCTGAATCGATGGAATCTCAGTAGGAAATAATTCGACATTCCTTCTCTTTTACGCCCGGTTTGCTCTTCTTTTCCTGAAACTAATTTTCATATATTATGGAGTTGCAATGTTGCCTCTGCTATATGGAAGTTCGTCTTCAATTGGATTGATATTCACCCTCCTAGTATTCTTGATCTCTCTGGTCTCTTTAATTGGTTGGATGATTTGTCGTCAATCAAATCCTCTTACAAATCGATCTTGGAATCTATCTTTGGCACGACTATTTGGGTGATCTGGTCATTCCGGAACGAAGTAATATTTGGAAAGAGATGTCCGCGTCGTAGTGATTTAGTCGATAAAGTAGTTCACTACTCGTTTTTGTGGTACTCGAATAGAAACAAGAAAGCTTCAAAGTATTGGAACAATTAGATTCAAAATCCTTTGTTAGATTTTGCTTGTGCTGGCGTATAATAAAATTTGTCGTTAAAAAAAATTAGCCCTTAAAGATATCAACCCTAATCAGATTGAGTGGAAATTTTATTTAAATGGGCACTATTGTCATTGTCAAGACATAATACTAACCTTAATTTAGGGTGCGTTTGGTATGGGGTGATGAGTTCTAGAAATTAACTTTGGGGTTGAAAATTTTGTTTGGTTGGAAAGTCACTCTAGCATGGCCCACCCAAAACCCATGATATCCGGATTCTTCAAATTCTCACATTCATGGTGGGGTTTGTGTTTTTGCCAGTGAAAAAATAACGTGGCTTATTATAAACCTTTAATTTTTTTTTACTTTATAAATAAAATTTTATTATAATTAAATTATTTCAATTATATATCTTCTCTCTCCTACATCCAATCTTAAACCAAATTCAAATCCTAATCTTAATCCTAATCTTAAACCCGCCAACAAACCAAATGAGCCCTTAATAAATGGAAGAATCACATGTAGTAAGTTTACACTTTTAGATCAACCCATTTGTGAAGACTTTCAACATAAGCAACTTTACACTTTCATATCAACCGAGTTAGAAAGTTGTATTGGTTTACGATAAAATGGTTGATCATAAATTTTCGAAACTTTTATTCAGAGTGTACCTAATATATACAATTATATACAATTAGTCAATAAAGGGTAAGATTAATAACGTCTTGAAAATGTTTCTTCTTGTTTTATGTGTTGTCTTTTCGGATTGATCATGTATAAAGTTAATCTCGTAGAAACTAGAATTAAGCAATGTATATGAAATGATTGTAAACTTGTAAGACTAATAATATATTGTCTATAAATCATTTTATATGAGTTTAACAAGAACTTTATACGTGAATATGATAATGTACAAGATGCAATGAAAGATAAACAATCTTTTGGATTTATTGACACAGTGTAGTGATGGCTAGTGACATTTGTGTGACCAAAAAGTAAGGTCAATTGAAAACACTTTCATGATGGTGTCAAATGTCAAATGATCCGTGGGAGGTGGCATAATTCCAGATGTTTTGATCGAGCGTGGTTACTAATATAAGAAACAACCCTATTATTATTTTATTTCGGTGGACATTTTTTTAAGTAAAATAAAGTTTGGAACTCTAATCAAATGATCATGTCCAATTTCTTTTTCAAAGTACTTACGCATAAATCATGAGTGTCACAGATTGAGAAAATTGCATATCCGGCTATCGGGGCCTAAATAACAAGAAAACAAATCATATATGTGTGGTAATTACATAATTTTGAGATGCATATTTTGAAAATGGGTTTAAAGAGTAAAAGTTGGAGGGTGTTTACGACTGCATAATAGCTTATATGGTATTTGGTTTAAACAAAGAAGCATTTTTACGCGAACCATGTTTACACGAACCTTTTCAAAAGTGTAAAAAGTTAGAGGGTCTTTACAAGTTACTACACCGATTGATATGACTAGTATCAATCCTTTTCCCACACACTCATCGCTAAATCACAAGTGATCAAGCAATATTGTAATTTATATAGTGTTAGGTCTTGGGACTCGAGATAGTATCTTTATTTGTGTCAGGTTTATGAGGTGTTTTGTTATGAGACCGATTAAAGATGGTCAATCTCCCAAGAAATAAATTAAGAATGAGAAGGATAAGGCCCTTAGAGCGGGCAAAACTCCAAGAAGTACAAAGAGAGAAACTTTTACTGATCAATTTTCTTCTTTCTCATTCATGGAAACAAACTACATTTAAATACTTAAAATACAATAACTACCACGGTTGTGTAAACATGGACTAAAATAAGAAACCGAATTCTAATGAAACGTCTTGGTCACTTCTTTTCTAAATACATGCATGTAAATAAGTGAATATGGACATCATGAATACATTGTATCAACGTGCATAATATTTCGTCTTTAACTCATCGCGTACGTATCATGCTTGATCCTAGATTTTGGGTTCTTGTACTTTGCAGTTTGATGTCTTTGAGTGGTCAGTTTGTTTGCGCCTTATGGTGCTCTTTTGTTTCTTTTTCGGTTCTCATCCTCCTTAATAGTCTTGTTGAGAAGGTGTCAAGGTGAGATGCCATTTCTTTTGTATCTTGTTCTTGGTTTTTGGTTTCCAAATATATGTTTCCTTTCTTAAAAAAATCACTAGTATCAATCTATGTTTACGGCTAGAAAAACTTAGGACACTAAGGTTGCGTTTAGTTGGAAAATATTTTTCATCATTTTCTGTTTCCTGTTTTGTAAGAAAAAGGATGGGGTTTCCATCTCCACAAAACAATTGAAAATTTGGAAAACACGTTTAGTTAAAGAAACATATGTTTGTGTTTTTCATTTTACAAAACTAGAATACATGTTCAAGTGTTATTGTTTCTATCTCAATTCTCTATTTACTTTTGTAATATTATAAAGACATATTCGAAACACAAAATATAGAGGCGGCAAAACGGGCTGGCCGGGCGGGCGCAGTCATCAGGCAAAATGGGCACGGGCCAAAATGGGCACTAATGGGATAAATGGGCTACTGGGTGAATCTTATTTATTTAATGGTTTTTTTACGTTTTCGTCCTTTTTTTCGCTTTAGTACGTTTTCGTTCGTTCTTTTACGTTTTCGTCCGTATTTTTACGCTTTCGTCCGTTTTTTTACGTTTTCGTTCGTTTTTTTACGATTTTGTATGT
>BQNB010138768.1:0-17656 GCA_026074375.1 Tanacetum coccineum
AAAACAATGAAAATGTCTTCAAAACGCAATGATAGAGTAGACAAAACGCAACCACAAATCGTAGTTGACCACACCAAAACGCAATTGACCAGTCACTTGGGTAGACCTGTCAAAACGCAACCTGTACTTTTTGGATTTTTTTTTTTGAATTATGGATCTGGTTTTGTTCTCTTTCACCAAAACGCAACCAAGATTAATATAAGCCCATATCAGTTTCTTGTCATTTAAGCACCAAAAAAAATAACAGATTTGAACCAGAAAATAACAACAAAACTATGAATGAACAGTAACTTTCACCCCTGAATGAACAGTGGATGAAAAGTATTCGGACAACAAACACATGAACAAAAATGACAGATTTGAGACACGAGATCAACCGGACCATAAACAAAGTAAAACCGACCCAAGAGTGTAACCATGGCTCTTGATACCAATTGTAAGAATCAAAGAATTTCAGATCCGGTGGTCTAGGTAGCTCAAAGATGGAAGTAATCATCTTTAGAGAGAGAAAGTTAGAGAGAGAGATAGATGGAGAGAAAACTAGAGAAAAACACACTAACTTGTGTGTGTCAAATGATTTATCCACACCCCTCTCCATGTGTGGAGAGGGTTTAAATAGTTCTTACAAAAATGCCCCATAAAACGGGCTATGGTGTGGGCTTACAGTGGGTAAAAACCCAGCCCACATCATAAATTATACGATTACTAATAAAAACTATGAGCTATGCTAAATATAAGAAAGCATGGGGTGACCGAGTCTTTTTCTTAATCCTAACACATAAGCTAAAAACTATATTAAGCTACTAAAAACTAACTGAAAAGGAACTCTCGATGTGTGAGGAGATGAGCTCTATTTATAAGGGCTGAGTGAAGCTTCTAGGTCCTAAAGCACGCTCCCTTTATCCTTGATCTTGGCCCTTGAATCTCTCTAATCATTGGATACCCTGCCTTCACCGTTGGATCAAAGATGTGATCACACGGATTGCCAGCGTGGCATTCCTTGTGTCAGAGGCCTTGTACTTCTTTTACATTGATTTTAGTGCAATATTCCCCTTTTTGGTGTGTTTCTTTGAAAACCCGCGTGTCAGTCCCTCTTGTAAGCTTGACCAATTAGAGCTCTTGGCGACGTATTTGTTGATGACTTGGCACTTAGTACTTGGTATCTTCTGGCCACATAGCTTAATTGAGAGAGCGTGGGTTTTTACCCATGAATTTTTACACAGGGTTGAATTGGGACGATGGGTAAACAGTTACACCCATTCGCGCCTATTTTTCTTTTATACGGATGTGTTTGACCCGGGGTTTAAACGAGTTGACCTGGGCTCGGGTATTGGGCCATGGTTTTATTAAAAGGGTTGGGCCGGTTATTGGTAAAAGATTTTGGTAAAAAGTGTTTATTATTAAAGGATAACGACCGTTAGTCATGGACTAACGGTGTTAGGGTTTTTGGGACTTTTGTGAAATTAATTTAACAATAAGGCTCTTTTGGGTATTTTGAGGGTTTTGGCATTTTGTGAGTTGACCATTGTTGACCATGGGTTGACTTTTGATGACCTTTGCTAGAAACTTCCGGCTCTTGTGCACTCTTTCCATTCCCGTGTTCGAGTTTGCCCGGCTTTGACCGTTTTCTTGTGATTTTTGCAATATCTGTACCTACACATTCACAAACAACAAAATACACAAATACAAGCATATTTTTGCACATTTTGATCATTTAAAAGTTACTTTTGACTTGAAAAGGATATGTGATTTCTCACATATCAAAATTCCCCAAACTAAGTAATTGTCGTGTCCTCACGCAATGTTATATGCCCTAAAACCAAATACCTCAAAACTTCCCTAAACTAATCCTTTGAAAAGTAGCAAAGTCTTTTGTGCGGGAAGCATCATTTATTCTTGGAATCAAAATCTACAGAGATAGGTCAAAGCGATTGATTGGACTTAGTTAAAATGCTTACATGGATAAGATATTAAAGAGATATAAAATGGATAATTCCAAACGTGGTCATATTTCCATACAAGAAAGACTTGACTTGAACAAAACACAAGGTGCTTCAACACCCGAGGAGGTGAAGCGCATGCAAAATGTACCTTATGCTTCGGCTGTGGGATCTATTATGTATGTTGTAAGATGCACTAGACCTAATATTGCGTTCGCGCAAAATATAACAAGCCAGTTTCAACAGAATCCTGGTGAACTTCACTGGACTGCTGTCAAAAATATTCTTAAGTATTTAAGAAATACTTAAGATATGTTCTTGGTTTATGGTGGAAATCCGGAAGCTGAACTTCGAGTTGATTGCTATTGCGATACCGGATTTGAGACCGATATAGATGATATGAAATCTTAGGTAGGATACGTTTCGTTTTGAACGGAAGCGTAGTAGACTAGAAAAGCTTCAAGTAAAGTACTACTAAAATGCCTGCTACATAAGCTCAATAACATAGTTGCTTAAGAAGCAGAGATGGAGGCTGTTTGGATTAGGAAGTTTATTTCAAGGCTTGGTATAGTACCAACAATAAACGAACCTATTAGGATGTTTTGCGATAATTCAGCCGCATTTCTTATCGCCAACGAACCGGGAGTTCAGATGGGCATCAGACACTACCATAGAAGTAACCTTCTTAAAGTTCACACAGATGACAATCTAGCATAACTTTTACGAAGGCTTTACCGAAAGGAAAGCTTACTCAACATGCTAGGAGCATGAGACTTCGTTTAGCTAGTAGTTTCATGTAGTCTGTGTTTAGTATTTGGATAAGGGATGTTTTAACAATTTATTTTATGATAATGATACTTGGTATTTTGTTATTTTTATCTTAAATTGTGTCATATATTTTCATGTTTAAATCCATGAATAATAATAGTTATTATTCTAATTAATCGTTGTTCGAATTAAATTTTGAGAATATTGTTAAATTAAGACAATTATGAGTGATTGATGATATTTTAGATATTAAAGATATGTCACCATATCAATTAATATTCATAAGATGAATATTGGATTTCCCCACACAGAATATTTACTTTACTGGATCGTCGTCATTAAGTAAATATTGTAAAGTGATTTTTTTTACAAATCATAGAATTGAGATGCAAGTAGGTTTGCATATGGGATAATCCTCTTGATCTAGTCTAAGTTATCTGAAAAATGGATAACTGATAAGGGCTCTCTTATTTCAGAACGTGATTTTGAAACATGATGAAATTGGCACCTTGTAGTCAATTATAGCAATTTGTTCATTCAATATGTTGTAAAATTATTGCCACTGGGCCCTCATGATATTAATTAGATGTGTGTATGTACGTTACCCGAAAATCTCTTGTAGATATGTCTCATGATTTTGGTAATCTCTGATTAGTTAATATACGAAAACAAATCGTTAAATAATGCATTGGACATTGATCTATATCCATTTTTAATACGGTATCGGAAACAAAGGGATTGTAAATTCATAAATCAGTTGTCCGTGTCTTTATGAAATCACACTCGGATATTTTTAGGAGCATTGGCGTGTTGCTAGACGCTTACTAATGTTATTATATAATTTATACATGTCCAAGTGGGAGCTGTTGGAATATGAACAAATATAAATTATGTATGTCCGGAATTTATTCGAGCCTAAGGGGACGCACACGTTAATATGTAGAACAACGTATTTATCATATTTTTGTACTATATTTATTAGTGTTTTAACAAGCTACGATCGTTTAAAAGTTTAACAAGAATAAATACATTAGTTGTTAAAGTTAAAGGACATTATGGAAAACCTGAGATAAAAGGAAAGTTTGATTTTTCCCACTCTTTCCTTATAGTCGGTCGAACCACCTCCTCATGAGGAGGTGGGGGACTTTGCTTGCAAGCCAAGTTGAGAGGAGTATATAAGGAGGTCTTAGGGTCCTTGAGAGCTCATAACTTAAATCCCTAATCTCTCTTGCTCTTTCTCCTAGTCGACCGAACCAAAACCTTTTAAGGTTTTCGGTTTTTCTTTTCCCCTCCTGTTCGATCGGCAGCAAACCCACAAAGGGTTTTCGTTTGGTTGTGGTTCGACCCTCAAGAACACGAAGGGTTACTTGGTTTAGTTGATAGTCAATCTACGGTGATCGTTTGGTTAAACACTACTAGTACTAGCATACACGTTGTTTGCTAAGAACGTATTGTGTGTGTAAACTTAGAGGGATTATTCTTTTGATCCTTGGTGGTTTTGCGTGGTGTTATACACACGCGTATATTGAAGACGGTGTAACGTTTATTGCTAAAAGCAGTGTAACGTTTCTTGCTAAAAGGTACACATCTTCAATCCCTTGTTAATTATAAGTTCTATACGTGTTTAATCTTTCCGCTGCGTACTCGTGATATGTTTAATTGGTTAAATAGATGTAAAATCCCAACAGTTTCTTCTCTTTAAAAGCAGGCTACGAACTCAACTAATCTTTCCATGCATTTACTTACATTTGTAGAAAAACAGTAGAAAAACATTTAGAAAAACAGTAGCCCCAATTCACAGGAGCATGCAGAAAAAAGAAGACATTCAAACGAAGATAAAATCAACATTCTTGACTTACATTTGTGTTTTTCTAGTTTGAAAATTGACATTTGATAAACTTAGAAATGGTCATACCCTCAACTTTACTTTTACATTACACATTCATACTTTTGAAACTTTGAACTTACAGTATAATTTACACATGAGATAATTCTTTATCCAACTTTACATTTTACATTAATAAGATAGCACCTTTGAACCATAGTAAAATGCAACAATTACAACAACATTCAATCATGTGACGTCAAATAATACAACCAGAAACAATTTCTTTTCCGCCACATATATGCGGAAGTTACAAAATTTCATCAATGGATATAAACAGATGAACAAAATCAGCATCTAGAATGCCATGATCATGATGTATTATTTCTCGGGCAGTATTGGAAGCATTTACTTGCAGCATGCAACTAACAATGTAGCCAAGAACAGCATGTTACCATCAATTTTGCGACTTTGCTTTTAATCCAGCAAGCTCACACAATTTCTCGCACAATATAAACGTGATTGTGGTCTGTGGACCTAATCGTGCAAATATAGCAAAGCCCCTGCATATATTTGAAGTCAAACCCATTGAATAAACATATTGTTACTTTCCCAGGGTCGATGTAATTAGAGTCATTTTCGAGTCATTTGCATTATGAATAATCTTATTTCAACCAAGATACACATCTAATTAATAACAAGGAAATGTGGCAAGTTTGATGAGAAATGCTGATTTTGACATATGTATATAGTCTTTCTATAAATAGAAAAGCATCGTAGACATGTATAATGTCTAGAGAAAGAAAAACTAAAAACACCATAATAAAGAAAAAGAGTAATCAAGTCTCAAAGCTAATACATCTCATTTGAGTCAAGATCAAACAATATTTTGAAGATTATCTTTATTTCTCTGATCTTATATCTCAATTTAAGTAGCTCCAAATAAGGTTTAAATCGGCGAAGAAACCCTAACCCGGTGCACCCTTTTGGGTGCCGACTGTCCCTTCCCCAAGGATAGGATTGAACCAGGACCTATTTCTCCTAAGTAGCTAAACAAGTTTCCCAAAATTGTCTATCATTCAAATGTAAAGAATCAACAACTAAGTCATGACATCTTTTTTCTTGGCCTGTCATCTTGCTATCACCCCAATTCTCATCATCATCATCGTCGTGCATGCCCTCCTCATCATCCTCATGATCATGATTATGAACATGAAACTTATGATCATCATCATATCCATCATCATACCTATGAGCTTGAAGATGCTTAACATGTGTTTTGACATGATCATTATGACCATGAAATGAATGATCATAGCTCCAAGACTCGGCATCATCATCCCTTGCTACTTGTTCTTGCTCTTGCTCTTGTTGTTCTTCTTCTTGACGATTATAAGAATCGCCATATTGATGATTATCAGTATAATGATAAGCATCCTTGTTGGAATCATCCGAGTCAGTGGATGATTCCAACAAGTAAGGAGTCATATCAATCATACCATTATATATCTTCCAATTCCATTCCATACTTTTACTAAGGAATGTTACTAGAAGTAGTACTATTTATTAAGTTGTGTTCTATGATCATGTAAGTAATAAAAACTTTAGGAACGTGATTATCAACATTAATGAGTCTGTGTTTTCTACAAAGCACATATATATAGAGATTAAAAAGAAGAAAAAGTTAGCTTGAATTTGTGGGGTGACAGAAAAGATGGCTGTTTTGTTTGAAGTAGGAAAAAGAATTAGTATAAGATTTTAATATTTCTATTGGTGGACTTTGGGAGGTAATTAAAATCAAAAGTTAGAATATTTAGCCAATTAGCCAATAGCCATCATCAAATTTTATTCTTATGTACCATGAGATAACACATGTAGAATGTCACATATATTTAAAACTAGTACAACCTATAGTGACATCAATATTTTTATTTTTAGACAGGTTGTTAAGTTTGTACTTCATACAAAATAGTCAACTTATATTCATCCTCTATTTGTTTTTTGTTGGTCTATAAGATGCCATCTTTTGAAATGCATCGAAAATGTAAAATAAAATTTAAAGTATAATAGTCATTCTATTCTTGTGATTAAACTATATAGTTTTTTACGTAAAAAAAATTTATAGTTTAAAATTTAAAGTATAATTTTTTTACGTAAATTTTTTCTCCTAGTATAGTTTTTTTCGTTGATTTCACTTCTGGATTCGTTATCTTGAACACAATGTAAAATAAAATTTAAAGTATAATAGTCATTCTATTCTTTTCCATAGCTTGGACTAGATTTAGAAATGGGACTAGCCTTAATGACACTTTTTAAATAGTGATTAGTTTAGAAATTTCCTAGAAAATCTGATCTTGAGAATCTAAAACAAAATAAAAAAGAGGTGGAAAGTACAAATCTCATTGGTGGTAAATAAGGTATTGGATAACTATAAAATTTCTATTTAACTATTTTTATAGCATAAAGAAAACTTTCAAATTTGTTAGTGACAATAGGGGTGTTAACGAGTCAAGCTTTTAACGAGTTACTCGAGCTCGAGCTCGTTTATCTCGAGTCGAGCTTGAAAATTATCGAGCTCGAGTCGAGTTCAAACAAAAAACTATGTTCGATTAATTTCACGAGTCGAGCTTTTAAATCTAATACTTAGCTCGGCTCGTTCGAAAGCTCGTTTAGTTATTCGAGTCGAACGAGCTAAACGAGCTAATCGATTCGAACGAGCTAATCGAGCCAAACAACTAGTTTTTAAAATATTATTTTAGATGTTTCTATAAGTGTTCATAAATTAATTTAAACTTAATAGTATAACTAAAAATATGTCATGCATCATTAGTAATAAAGTAGACAATTCAAGTTTATATTCATTATTTACTTGGTCTTTTACTTTTATAGCCCTTCATCCTTTCTTCATTTATGTCTCTCTTTCAATGTGGGATGCATTTTTTTTCCATTTACCTATCAAACATGTAAACACACTACAAGTAATAATATTATTAATAAATAATCACTATACTTCGAAGATTTATTAAATTATGTATTTAAAAAATTACTATATTATTTTTATACATCAATTAAGTATATGTATGTTTAGTTATAATTTGTTAATATTTGTTTATATTACCTAACTGTGTCATTTTACTATATGTTTACAATTACTAAGATAATTTTATCGTAGATATATCACAATTATATTATGAAACAAATCAAATTATAACAAAAAAGATTTAAGTATTAAATAAACCAAAATATATTTACAATATTAGTTTGGCTCAACGGTAAACGATAGTAAAAAACGTGTAGTGTCGCAAGTGGCACTCCACTTAAAGCATTTGAAGGCTTTTTATTTAATATCAACTTTTAAAAATTTTGATCATACTTTAAATTCTCAATAAGTTACTACTAGTGAACAAGTTTTATGTTGTTGTTATTAACTACTTACAAAATTACTTTTGATCTTATTAGTATTGATTTGAGTTGTTTAAGTTAGAAATTATAATGAAAAATTGATACTTAAAGTTATATTTTAAGATGGTGAACCGCATATTCGATGAGGCTCAAGAAAATGATCTTACCTATAATTAAATTACGCTAAAATGGTTTAAACTTAACATCAAGTATACATCCATTAAAAGACTAAACATTTAGTAAGTTGAGAGGTGAGATTGTTTTTTGACCAGGTAACACATACATTTAGACGATTAAGATAAATGACATGAGTCAATATTTGTTTCTTTCTTGATAAAGAAATTACATAGAACCAAACAAATTTTACGCAAATTCATAGTGTCATAAATACACACATGTTGAGAAACTCGTCGCAAGTCGTGGGTAGACATTCTCGTATAAAGTAAAATAGTACACTCAGTTGTCACGAGAGTTGTTGGGTTCCCATGAAGCTTTAAAGTTCCCGTTAAGTAAGAACACATTCAAGTAAGTATACACTTATCATGTGTAGTTAGGGATTGGTACGTCAAAGTCGTCCCACGAGACTTGGTTACAATCAAGTGTTATTTGATTGTTTAAGCAAGTAACAAAGGTGGCGGTTATGATTGCCACATATCAAAATATTGGATTTAACAGCTAAATAACATTTATTAACACGAAGAACGCAACGAAAAACATCCCAAAGGGATCCCGTATGATGCGCATAGATTAACATATAAATAACAAAGTTACTATGATACGAGCACTTTTCAATACAAAACCACTAAGAAAAGCAATATAGAAATCAAGGTTATGCAAGCACACAAAGAACATACTTATTTGGACAAATGATCACATAGATATTAGGATGTTTAGCTGAAGACATGTTATCATTGATAATCTATTTGACCTATAGAACCAATAATAATAGTCTAAATGTTTTACAAATCAAATATACATAAGTCTCACTCAAATGGTTATATCATGAGACTCCTGCCTAAATCAACAACAAAAAAGAATCTTTTCGACCTGTAGACTCTGATAAACTATGGCCAATCATTGTCTTCTAAAAATGACAACTAAACCAACTCCCCAGCACCATTGAAAATTGGTGGGGTGGTAGGAGAGAATTCCTCAATTCAAGGTCAAGTGTGTGTGGATGACGTAGTATAATTTGTCAATACATTGCCCCAATTGTCTTATTTAATTTTGGAACTCCTTGACCTTCAAGGGGTCTTTAACGTGACTGATAATATAGCTAGGAGGTGTATCTGATCGGACTTTGAGCGTTGGCATATTATAATCTCGCATTAGTTCGACTTTGGGAGCACAACATGGTTCCATAAATGATCAAATATTATTGAAATCCACAATAACTTAGGGGTTGTTTGATAGCCTCTTAATTGGTCATTCAGAGTCATCTACTAAATCGGTCAAAGGTTAGTGAGTGTTTGCTAATTTTTGTTATGTCTCTAGATCATTCTAATAGGCTTTGAATGGAGCAGCTCGCAAGGCCATGCAAATTCATTCAGATGCAAAATATGTTGAGCCCTCTTGCACGCCGAATTATATTTTTAACTATCATTAACACAACAATTTATAAAAGGACCACGTGATCAAAAATCCAATGCATACATTCTTTCATCCATAATTTTTTTAACATATTTCTTTCATCCATATGCATGGCATACATATAAGCAAATAGCAATTTAACATACTCGAATTAACAAGAATAAACATGCTGAGTAATGAGTTTTTTTTTTGGAACGGCAATTTGTGGCTACATGGCCCCTAGCCCAGAAGGCGTAGCGAGCCCACACAACCAGGTTGGGTCCAGCCCAGAAGGCAATGGCACCCTTCCCTTTACACACGCGGGAGGAAACCCCTATCCCCCTAGACAAGACTCGAACATAAGACCTTACCTAGGAGGGTAAAACCTCCATACCATTGGACCAAATGCCCGTTGGTTGCTGAGTAATGAGTTATTTTACCAAACATATTATAATATTAATGATAACAAAATAACCAAAAAAATTGATATTTGTACCGAGGTTAATATGTCAATTTTATATGGATGAGTTACCCGAAATTTTGTCAAACATCATATTTTCATTCAGAGCCAAGTTCATTCAGATTTACCAAATCATTCTGGGTTTTGAATCATTCAGTGCTAAATTATTTTATTTTAACAAACAGCCCCTTAGTTTACAAGATTGCTTCAATCATTCATAAGTTATTTAGATTTGTGGACAACCAAAACGTATAAAAAACATAAAAATATTCGGTTAATTAGAACCCTCAAATAGATTTTGTACAACCATAAGAACAAAATCATCATCTACAAGTTTCATCTAACGTAAGCATATACAATAAACTACCATGCCAGAGCCAAACAAAAAACATTCAAAATAAAAGAAAACACAATGAAGTTCAAAAGTTTAAATCATTTTACCCCCCTCACTCAACTCACTATATATACAACACATTACCAAATACAAAATCACATACAAATTCACCACTCTTCAAATACAAACATACATCTTTTTAGCAATCAAAAAAATGTCTGAATTTCCCAACAACAGTTTCATGAATCTCCTCACCGGGTCGATGACGCCGGAACAGTTTCAACAATACCAACAAGAACAACAACAAGCTTTTTTCCGATGGCAACAATCACAAATCCTAAACCGTGATTTAGATAATCTACAACAAAACCCACCATCATTCCACTCAGAATCTTCCCAAACACTCACTCAACCTCAACAAGTCGATTCGCCAAAAAAAGGCGGTCGCAAGAAAACTAAAGCCCGAAGGGGAAAAAATGTTGAAGACGAGCCCCAAGAGCCGGTAGCAGCGGGCCGTTGGCTACCGGTCGAAGAAGAATTGCTTGCAACATGTTACGTGGCCGTTTCCGAAGATAATAATGTCGGAAGGTCACAAAAGCATGAAACGTTTTGGTATCGGGTTTTGAACGAGTTCAATTCGAAAAATTTTCAAAACCGTACGAAGGATATGTTGACTAGTAAATGGCATACGTTGAATGCCAATTGCCAAAAGTTCAACGCCGCGTACAAACGGGCCAAACGTTTGGGGAAAAGTGGCGAAAACGATGTGGATTATTTGAAACGGGCTCAAAGTATTTACCGTGACGAGCATAGAGGGGTCGCGTTTTCTCAAGAAGATGCTTGGGCCGTTTTGAGATTCCACCCGAAATGGGACGCACCGGAACAAGTTGACTTAACCGGAGACGTCCCCGGGGCTTCCCAAGAGGATCTATTCGGTCACGATGCACGACCACGTCCGCCCGGCAAACAACGGCCCGCCAAGAAAAGCAAATCCGACGCAACGGCGAGCACCGGTGGAAGTAGCGCGTCGGCCCAATTCGGGGAGCTAATGGAGCAGGAGCTTCGTCTGAAACGGGAAGCCGCCGAAAGGGCTTTCGAAGCTCAAGCCGAAAAAGACCGCACACTAATGCGGTTGGAGGAGTTGAGGTTTCTAGCTACTAGCACCAAGGATTTGGACGAAGACGACGCCTATTGGATCAAGAAGCAAAAAAAATTGATCAAAAACAAAATGAAAAATGATTTGGGTGACGAGGACGACGAAGACGAAGACGAGTAGTTTTTTTTTTAATTTCGTAATGTATTTTTTTTCGTAATGTTTTTTTTTAATTTCGTAATGTTTTTTTTATTTCGTAATGTATTTTTTTTTAATTTCGTAATGTGTTTTTTTTAATGTAATTTGTATGTTTAATTATGAATGAAATAGTTAGTTTGTTAAAATAATGAAATAATTGTTTAGAGGGTTTTATGAAAATAAAGAGGTGAGTGGTGTTATTTGGTGTTATGATTAGAGGAGTGGTGTTGATGTTGGTGTTATGCTGATGTGGCGCTGATGTGACACCCAAAAAATGATGTTACCGTGTTACGACACCTGAGGCTCTTATAAATAGCTCGTTCGATGTTGACATGTAACGAAACGTAATTGGACCTTAAAGATATCATATATATCATCCTAACGCAACACGTTACTCTACATTATGTGCATCAACGTGCAGATCTATTTGTAGTTTTGTTCGAGTTTTCTGTTGTTGTTGCTGTCGAGAATCTAAGGAGAATAATTTCGCACATTATGCCACGATACATGTTGCGTTTCGTTACCTTTCTATGCTTTCTATATTAACAATTCTTCTTCACTTGAACATAGACATGTTGATGGTCTTTATTGAAAAGTTTTATTTCAAATAGGCAAGAAATACTATCGATTGTATTAAACATTGTTATTTGTATTTAATATAATCATGTAAATGTAAGTTCATGGCTTTTAAAAAAGAGGTCAAGGTGTGTACATTTTGGGATGGCTAAGGAAGAGTCAGGTCCTGGGATTAATCTGGTGCCGCGTACATCGAAGCCAAGAAAGCTTGCGTTCTCCGGATAACCTGAACAGAAAAAACCACACCTGTTTGCCCGTTTATGTAATTATAAGTACTTTTTAAGAAGCCATTCCTAATTACCGGCATAAAGACATTGAACCTACAAAAAAAGGACATGATATTTACAGAAAAAAGAGAGATCATCCCAATCAAATGCTAGCTTTTCCAACGTTTTAAATAAGAATCGGTTTAAAGAAATAAAGTCCTATTATTATATTGATAATTTGACTCTATACTATAGAGCAAACATTTGACCAAATGTTTGACTTTGTGTGGGCTTAGTAAGCCGGCCCATTGGGCTCTTAATTTGGGCTGGCCCAGCCCAAGTTTTTTTTTTTTTTTAAGTTTAGTCCAACATCCAGCCCAACTTTTTTTTTGGGCTCTACTTTGGCCCGGCCCAAGTAGTTTTTTTTTTTTTAAGTTTAGTCCAACATCTAGCCCAACTTTTTTTTCCCTCGCTAAAAATAAGAAGGAAAAAAAATTTACAAGACGTGCTTTTATTTTTAACTATTTACAACTTTCTATCGGCCTGGGTCAAAAAAAAAAATGTTATGAGACCGAAAAAATAAATCCGCACAAAATACAATAAGAAAGAAAAAATGCGCCACAGTAATGTGCGATTATCATTTAATATGAGAAAAAAAACTATTAAAAATGAGACCGAAAAAATAAACCCAAACAAAAAAAAAGCCCCGCAACAACGCGCGAAAAATTAACGCCCCGCAGCAACGCGCGGGTAATTTCTGCTTGTTATTCACTCTTACAACTATAGTATTAACATTCACATAAAGAAAAATATGATAGATGGTATTTGAGGGTGAACAAAAAAG
Source organism: Tanacetum coccineum (assembly GCA_026074375.1). Lineage (NCBI taxonomy): Eukaryota > Viridiplantae > Streptophyta > Magnoliopsida > Asterales > Asteraceae > Tanacetum > Tanacetum coccineum. The sequence goes on from BQNB010138768.1 coordinate 13,216, forward strand.
ATTTAGAAACGTACGAGCACAAGGAAACCTCACTTACGCGCATACATTATATATATAATCATTAGAGATGTGATTTACTGTTCATGCTAACAACTGTTAATTGTCCAACCCACTCATCTTAGTCCAGCCCAACCTTATATGGCCTGCAACCCACATCCTCTGTCTCTATTTTCTCTGGAATCATCTACACCACGTCTATCTTTCTGGATCCATCTACATCCATAGTTCACAGTCAAACAGGTTTTAGTATTAAGGGCTTTGGTTTGTGGTCTGAGATCCAACGGCGGTTTACCCAGGTCACAAACACTATACCGACTACCGGTGTCGAATACTAAAATTAGGTATGTTTTTATTTTTTAAGATTAATGATATGAATTGGTTGTAAGTTTTTTACTGTTGCATAAATAATCCGTATAAAGCTTTAGGGAGTTTGACTATTGCGATTTTTGTTAGATTGGTTGACCTACCGTTGCCGTCTATTGATTCTAGGATTTTTGACTATTGGATACATAATCTATCCATTTTTATGCAATACGTTTTAAGGCGAGTGGTTTAAAGTTATATCTTATTTGGATGATTATTTTTTCAGGAATGATGACAACCTCAGCGACACGAAACAACGTCGTGTGCTGACTGAAATAATAGTATTTATGATGTTCGCGTTTATATGTTTTGTCCCCATAACATACGGACGCGAGGCTGGTATTTTGATGGGGTTACCTCAATCGGATTGTTGTTGCAGCCAAGGTAAATTGGCGAGGTAACATGACCCGGGCTATGCTTGCAGCCACAAATGGTGTTTCGTTTTGCTTTTATATTTACAGACATTGGTTGTGATGATCTTTATAATATGTTGTCTTGCCGCAGATAGTGGAAGGATGGCAGAGTGCGAGTATTGCTTGCCTCAGCAACCTCCATGAGTGCAGGCACATCAATTACTCTGAGCCAAATTTATTATACGCAATAGCCGTTTAATACGACGACGTTTTTTCGTCTAAAACCCTGTAGCTGGCTAAGCCCATACAATGTAACCCAACTCAAAATCGGCCTACGTTCGTATAGCAAGTATATAACATCTCCTCCATCTCTGTTTTTTGTGTTCTTTTAGCATAAGCACACATATAGGCCACCACTATTTTTTCGTGGAGAGACATGCTCCATAGTATAGTCATAAATAAGTGAGGAGGTTGTTCTGCTTTAAGTTGCGCCGCTGAAATTGTTCAAAGTGTGAGAACAACCGTATCTTGGCAGGGTGTTTATACTAATGCAGCCATGGCGGTTGTTCCGACTTAGCGACCATATTCAGTTTAGCTAAATTGATATTGTTCAGGGCGGGAGAACGACCGTATTTTGGCAGGCCGTTGACACTACACATCGACAGTGGTTTTGCATTCAGGTTTTACCCTTAACTTTGGTATGCAGATATTATGTGTGGGTTAGCTTGCTTTGTGTACATGGCAATCATCATGTAATCCATTCTTTTATTTGGGTTCAAAAACATACGGCTCCAACACAACACCAGAATCTTCTGAAAAACTCATGAATACACATATATTCAAGCTCGGATCACCACCGCGTGTTTCTTAATGTTGGTTCGGTTTTATGTATATTTTTCAATTTCTAGGTACGTTTCCTCGTGTTTTTTGCATTTGTAGATTTAATTGTTTTTAATTTTGTTGCTTTGGAAATTTAGGCTTATTTGATGTAGTGACCTGTTAGTTGTAATTGTTTGAAGAAGGTGATAAATCGGCTAACGGATCTGTGGGCGAATCTGTGTCAGTATCGACGAGCGTCACGATCGTAACACATCATCTTCAACTTCTGTACCATACGGCGTCTCCAACCTTTGAACCATAAGCCAACAACAGCATCATCAAGGTACAAACTTCGTTCTCTACTTCTTAAACCCCTTATCATCTGCTTATTTGTGCTTTTATACATAGGTTCCTTATTTTCGTAATTAATACTTATGTTTTGGGTTGCCATGATTAAACATAGTGTACTCACTACTTTTGCATTGTTCCTGTTAAATGTGCCTTACAATTATAGTCTGCGAATATACATTGGCTACTTAAAAATTGCTACGCCTAACAGTTGCTTAACATATACCCATTAGGCTTGCTTAATATATGTTACTTAGTCATAAGCAACCCTGCTAATTATGAGAACAAAATGAGAAACTGTTAAACGAAAGTTAGCATAGAAAAGTCATTATCAATGTCATTTGACGGGTGATTCTAAGAAACAAGATATAAACTCCACTGGAACAGTGGACTATGCTTCCGTTACGGACATTGATGATGACACTTCAAAATATCGTCGTGCCAATATAGTATCAATGGTTAGCTTTTACATATACATGTTGGTGTCACGCTTAAAGAAGATATATTTAACCATCACCGTGTACCCTCTGATACCAACGATGGCTTACATCCAGTAGTGTTGCCCCATGTCAAGAATAAGGCACAACAGCATTAAACTTCAACGTGTAAGTACCTATTAAGCAACCGATTGTAACTTTAATATTCAGATCTGTTTACCATATTTTTGGTATATAATCGCGGAAAGGATATTCTTTTGTTTTTACCACGTGATAGCCCTTTTTCGATGTCTAAATAGGTTTATCTTTTTTGATTTTATTGTTAACGATAATAGGAGGTGGTGGATCTTTTAGAATTTTTGGAGAATGATTGAACTTTTCACTCCCGGTGAATATGGCATTCACTTCCTCGGTGTGAGCTTGAGGAGGATTTTGGTATGTGCTTAATTACACATACCTTTGACCTATAAAAACGAGCTTAAAAGACCAAAAACGTACATAAAATTGCCAAAAATGTGTTTGTTTTGCTTTGTGTACTGTGCAGGTATCGGATATTCACTAAAGGACAAAAACAAAGCCAAACCCGACAAAACCAATCACGGGAATGGAAAGAGCGTAAAAAGTCAAAGTCAAAGTCAACCAAGTCAAAGACAAAAGCCAAAGCCGAATCCGAAGAAATCTTAAATGGGCCAACCCGCACCTATCTAATGGGCCGAGTCAACCCATTTAGATTATTAAGACATAAGCTGAAAGCTTATTAAACCATTTTGGGCCCATACTGCCAATTCAGGCCCAAGCCTAAACACCTAACCCCCCCCCCCCCTTTGAGTATATAACAGTTAAGTGTTTAACGCCAGGGGTCCTTATACCTTTGCACCGTTAGTCCAAAAGGACTAACGGTGCTAGTCCTTAACAAAAATAGAGCAACGACTGTTAACCTTTCACCCCTTAACCTCCAAAACCCTTTACACCCGTGGTCCTTCTTCCCCTTATACCTCCCTTAACCCTGTTAAATGTCAAACACAGTCAACCTTGTACATTTGGGCGCCAAAGATACTATTCATGTGTCACTGTCGTTTCGACCTCTGCACCCCATGACAAAACTATCACCCTCCCAACTCAACCCCACTCCACTAAACATCAAATGCCACCTTGGCGTCACTTTAAATCCCCATTCATCAAGGATTAAAGACAAAGAACCAATGGCTAAGATGATAGGACTTGTAGACCAAGCAAATTTAATGGCTAGGATGGATTTTGGACTTCTCTCACACAAGAAGAACACCCTATCACACTCTCACAGAACTAACACACTTGAAGACCCAAGACCTTGAAGATTTTTAGTATAAATAGGACCCTTTGTAAGCCTTCAAAGGCATGTAGTTTTTATCTAGTTTTTTTACAGCTTATCTAGTTTTAGCAGCTTATTTAGTGTACTTTTATCTTTTTGCAGTTTATTTTTCAAAGTCTTGTAATGTTTTTAAAAGTTAATAAAATTTGAGGTTTATATGTTTTAAAAGTTTTGTATGTTTAAGTTATTATTCCATTGTTATTAAAAGTGGTTTATAAGCTCATTATAAGCTCTTATTTACTCTTATAAGCTGTTTACTTAAGTTTTACAAGCTTTTTCCATAGTTTGTAAGGTTTAAGCACTATTAAAGCTATATTGGATGATAAGCCAAATTGGGATGGGCTTATTGCTGTCACTAGCTTGTTCTTGAACAAGCTAGAGCTTGTAAACAAAGCTCTTTTGAGCTTATTTGCCCTGTTTTGAGCAAGGGCTTTTGTAAGTTCTTGTAAGTTCTTTATTTTCAAGTTTTAGCTTAAAAAATGCTTATTGCTTATTTACTGTTTTAAACTGCTTATTTATGCTTATTAGTGTCTTTAGTTCATAGTTAGTGCTTATTTGTTGATTAGATTTCATTTGCTCATGTTTTTCATTAAAACAGCCTAATTTAGCCTTAGTACTGCTTAACTTTGTTTGCTTATTTTAAGTGCTTATTTTTGAGTCCCTACTGCTAAAAGTTGCTTATAATTGCTTGTTTACCATCTATTTTCAAAGAACCTTGCTTAAATCTTTAAAAATTAGCTTTAAAATGGATTTTTATAACTTAAAGGGGT
>BQNB010138769.1:0-17656 GCA_026074375.1 Tanacetum coccineum
GCTAGTAGTTGTCTTTTATCTACTTTGAGTTTTCATAGCTTAGAAATTGTTGAATATTTCATTTCCTTCAAATCTGTCATATAAGTAGGAAAAAGCTAGTAGACAAAGTAGCTTATATCTACTAATAAGCTGTAGGTTTAAGAGCTTAAATAGTTTAAGTAGTTTAATCTTAGTGTAAGTAGATAAAAGGAATTAGCTATTTTAGTTTTAAATCAGCTTTTAAGATTACTATAGTTTAGACAGTTTTAACAAAGGAGTGTTTGGTACAAGCTCTATTTGACTTTTAAAGTCAATAACATTCTGTCTAAAATTCTTACATAGTTGAATTCAGTTGTTTTAGCAAGTTTAGAACAGGTTTTAGAAGTTAGTTAGTTGAATTTAAAATTTTATAGTTTAAAAAGTTTCTCTAGCACCAGGGCAATTTTCAGTTAGAGTAACTTTAGAATTTAGGAGTTCATAAGCATTTAGAGATCAAACTTAGTCAATTCAGGTTTAGATATACTTAGTAAGTAGGATTTGAGAGTTTTTATTTCAAAGTGTAGCCTGCATTAGATCATTAAGCCAAGTACATCAGCATACAACAATACTAACTCAGTTAGTACTGCTGTTGCTCATTCTTTTACTAGTTAATTTTTAGTTCTTGAAAGTAGAAGTTAGAAAGTAGTTTTTTAAACATCTTCATAGTATTCCATTAGCACTTTAAAAGACATCATTTAGGTTTCATTTTTCAGCTTATTAATTAGCTTAAAAGTACCTTCAAAAATAGCTTTAGCAACAGCTAAGATTTTCAGCTCATTCCTATTGATTTCTTATTTCTAATCATAATTTTGAAAAACCTTTTATCTAGGTTAGTTCTAGTTCCACAGCTTAGCTTATATTCAAAATTCCAGCTTGCAAGGTTTAGAAATAAGCTGTGAAGCTTATTAGAAAAAGCTTTAAAAACAGTTATAAGCTAAACTAGCACTTTTTAAGATCATTTTTCTTGTTATTCTTGGTAAAACTTAGCTTATTTCTTTTCAGAAGTCCTTAGTACATCCTGAGTTACATTTAGTTTCTTTTGTTTCTCATTTTCATCTAGTAATAAGCAAGTTATAAGCCAAAAACTTAAAAAGCTTTTAAACCCCTAGTTTCTGTAAACAGAACTAAAAGCTTAAATTTCCAGCTTATTCTTTTGTTCAAAGTAGTAAGTGCCTTCATTAAAGTTGTTTAGAAAAAGCTAATTGAAAAGTTTGTAGTTTTGAGTTTTTGCTGAATCTCAATTTTCAATAAGCCAAAAATAAGCTAGATCGCGAGGTTTGTTTTGTAATTTCTAGATAGTATATGGGCACCCGTTTTCACTGCAGTGTAAATTTGCAAAAGTTTGCCCGCCTACCTTTTCTTTCTTTTATTACATTTCCTACCCTGTCGTTTTAGTTTAAATAAAATAGTTTTAAATTTTTAGAAACTAGTTTAATAAAAATTAGGTTTAGGATTTTAATTGATAAAATTAGGGTACAATTAGGTTATAAAATTTAGGGCTTTCTATTCCATTAGATTTCTGCACCCTTTTAGTATTTTAAAACCATTTTTCCTTATTTTTCCAATTTGATTTGTATTTTCTAGGAATTTAAATAGATTTTAGTTAATTTCTTTTTCTTAGAAAAATCATAATAAATAGAAAAATAGTTGAAAATTTTTAATTCTTTTTGATAAAATTTTCTTTTTAAATTTGTGATTTTTAGGTATAAAGTTTGTTAAAAGTCGTGCCTTAGATTTTAAATTTCAGTTTTAGCTCGCGTTTTTACTTTTCGTGCATTTAAATTTCGAGCTAGTTAATTGTTTTTAATTCGTGCTATTATATTTGTAGTATAATCAAAAGTTCAAAAATCCTTTATCAATCTTAACTCGAATCCGAATTATTCCCAATTCTCAATTCACGATTTCGTTGGGACACGACCCGAGGAAAAGTACTTCCCGGATAAAAATATACAAATTGTGTTTTCTTTAGTGAGATTTTTACCTTATATTTCTCTTGTTTGAGAAGTATTTTGGAAAGAAATTTTCACGGGATTAATACTATACGTATATAAATTTGTTTGCTTTTACTACACAACCAAATTTTGGCGCCGTTGCCGGGGAATTCGTGAACGATTTTTGTGAGATAATCAGTTTGAAGTAAAGATTGAGTATATACTTTCCCTCCGGGAAATTTTAAAAAAATTTTTTCCTAGTATATAAATCAAAACATTTTTTTTAAAATATTTCAAAAAATATAAAAAAAGTATAAAAATTCTTCTTATACTTATAAATAAAATAATAATAAATAATAGATACCAAAAAATATATAAAAACATTTCCTTTAAAAAGAATCAACAATAATATAATACTCTTAAATGAGTATTATCATAATATCATCGCAACAAAAGATCAAACTTCTACATTTTTGTCACTCACTAGGTACGGATCACATCTTGTTGGCTTATTTTAAAGAGAGTAGGCAGGGTCGGGTCTTCGGATGTCTCTAGGGACAAGGTTATTCTTAAATAAGAGCCTCGCTCTTTCCCTTTTTTCTCGATATTCTTTGTGACGTTAGTTGGTTAGAAGCCTACCGTGGACGTGTGTAGATCTTTTGAGTTAGTGTTTCTTTTCTCGTTATTTTTTCAATTCTTTGAATTTTTTGCCTTTAATAAATAAATTATATAAAATTAAAAAAATAATTCATTAAAATTCAATATTTTCTTCTTGTCTAGTGCTTGCGCACTCGCTTTCAAACTAAATTCTTCTTCTTCAACTCCTATTATATTTTGATTCTTTTTTATGGTTGAAACATAAGGGGTTTTTCCTTGTTTTCGATGCGGTAAGGACTAAAGAAATTCCCGCATTGCCCATCGCTGTTCGACTTGTGCGAGGTGTGGTTCAAACCTTGTTAATGGAGATTGCTTCAACTGTAGTACTTATTCAAGTGCTAATAATACTCCAAATTATTACGACAATACTCCAAATTATTCCGATTACCCTCCCACAGACACGCAGTACCTGAACGTACATTTGTGATCTTGTGGAAAGGTGCTCATTTCGCTTACAATTGTCACCAAAAAGATCCGATCATTTCTGTGCTGGAACCGTGCTAACAAATATAATTTTGATTATTACCCCATTGATTCACAATACTCTTCCACAACAATATCAGACTCCTCCCGGTTGCAAGTATGAATGCTTCTATGCTCATACGGGATCTTATAGGTGCTATGCAAAAATTCTTGAAGAAGTATGATCTCATACTCATAATGGAAAGAGCATCAAGTTATTGATTGCTGAGGAGAAATTTTTGAAGATCAAGAAAGTAGGGAAGAAGTAAGCAAACTCAAACCTGGTCGTATTTGCAGATTTGTTTGCAAAGTCCTTCTTAAGGATTTACTAAATTCCTTATTGTCATTAAACCACTAAAGCATGAAAATCTCTAACCAAATCCAGGAAAAGATCAAGAAGAGAAAGAGTTTTGCGGACGGAACTGCTTGCTGAGGGAGAGACTTCAAAAAGCTAATCAAGCCATAATTGAAAGTCAAACTCCTCAAGAAATGAGATCCATAGATTGGAGATTCAGAATAGCAGCAGTTGTTTGAAGAGATAAAGGAATGGATGAATGATTTAGGATGAGCAGAATATCAAAAGGTGGAGATCGATATTGATTATAGAAGAATAATGCGACAGAATAAGATTTATGAGCTTAAGGTTTTACATTACAATGGTATCCACCCCCCCCACCACCTAAGCTTTGAAATTGGTAAGTTCATACAAGAAGCAGAAGAGCTTAAGAGAGTCTGAATCTAGAGATCGAAGTAGAGATTTTCATTTGACGATGATGTCGTTAATTTTGGGATTTTATGCGGTTCATCCAGAATCACGATACAAACTCCGGTTTCGCTAAACGTTGTATAGAGCCATAACGGTTCTCTCATAATGGGTGTCGGGCATATTTACACTACTCCGAAAACGGTGGCGTTTAGTGTTGAGCACCCTTGTTTACTATACCTAAGTGTGTCGAATGACTTTAGTTTGGGGCGATTGTAATTTGTCGTAATCGATTGATTCATATTACGAGAAGTATACGAGTTAGACTGCTCATCTTGCTTACAATTTCGCCGGAAATACGTTGAAGGCTTGTTCGATGACGATGATACCGTCGACGATGACGATTATTGATGGACGATTTTTATGATTGTGTTGATGTGTGAGGAGGTCGGAGGAGAGATTGATCCGGAAACATTTCTAAGGATCGTCTGACATTTCTCTTCGAGCGAGATATTAGTCAAAACAGTCTATCTTTTAATTGAAAAAGATTAACAACTTTTTAAGTCTCTCTCCTCCTATTCGATTTCTCCTATATTTTGCCCTCTCACTCTACTATTCCCCGTTGTGGATCTTGAATTTACCTTTAGAGAGGCGGATGTGCACTAGTTTTTCGGATGACTCAGATACTAGCGGTATCGAGAGTGACCGTTTGTGACTCGGGGCGAGGACACTTACTTATATTGAATGTTTTAAACACACATTGATGACTACGATATTCTTCCCAAAGTACGACGTCATTTTCTTTTTGTTGATGAGACCGTGATGGCTTGAAGTTAATGTTTTTGACGTAATTACACAACGTGAACTTTACTTACCCGGGTATAGGTGAAAATGTTATTTTAGTTGAAGAGGAGATACATTCACATTCTTACCCGATCATTTCTACCAACTTGTCTCCTAATCCCGAGGTTTTACTGCTTCTTACTCCACGGGGAGCGAAGATAAAGTTTTAAACGGGGGGAGGAGGGGAATTTTTGATAATGTGCTTACAAGGAAGAGTTCTTTAACTCTTGATGTATTTGACCCACTCCACCCACCCTTAATGGACTTTCATGTTACCAAAGCATTTTTCGGGTTCACATTTTCTCTATTGAGACTCTTTTTTCAAAAGTTTTTTCGTTACACATTAGATCCATGTGGAATTAAGCCCTATTTAATAAGTTGCTAGTCTGTTTTATGAAAATAGCTTCTTGTTATTTCCTGTTCAAAGGTGAATAAAATTCTCTATCTCCGGTTAGGTAAGGGAAATTCGCCCCTCTATGCATTGGGAAAAATATTTGCTCGTGTATTTTGCTACTTTAACAATTATGTTTATGTCGAAGTTGAAGTGTTAAAAAGAAAAACTTCATCCGGATAAATTATGTAGTGGAAGACGTGAACTAAACCGAGCATTTAGTATCGTATTGTTTTAAAAAAAATGGAAAAATAGAAAATGAATCAAAAATAAAAGGAACAGGAAAAGATTGATATGGTAGGGTTTGTTACAGCTATTACAACCGTTTGAAATACTTGGAAATGGATCGATTTTTCATTGATACGTGTGTTAAACAAAGTCAACGATGTTTGTTTTGTAATCAAATAAGTGGTGATATACACGTTTGTAATAGATATGTAAAGCTTTGGGGTCGCATTAGGAAGTTGACCGTTATGGGAATGCCAACTTAGGTTGTCTTTGTCATTTCTATGATCGAGACTTTTGTATATATTTCAAGTCTTTATCATGGAACGGTCGGGAAAGGTTTCTAGCAACTATATACCTTATTTGTTCAGGCTTAAACTATTTGTTTTGTGAATTTTATTTAACAACAATTTACTTCTCTTTCCTAGCAACTAACCTTAGGTTTTACTCGAACAAGGTTAAGATCGAGTTATGCATGTCTATTCCTCGTTTAGACCAAGTATGCGTGATTCAGCAACCTTGTTGGTTATTAATTTTGGGAAACGTTAGACAGATCACATACCTCTATATCGTTCTTCTTCTAACCCTTGGTTAAATTTCGAATGAGGTTGTGATTCGAATCATACATGTCTTTCCGTCTTTACGGCCATTGTAGTATGATTCAGCTGCACTTTAATGGTGTGGTATTTTCCAGTGCAAAGATTTTTAGATATGATCAACCTAGCCTAAATTACACAATTTACCTTTTGACTTGTTTCCTCCTTAGACTTTTCATGTGGTGGGAGATGTGTGATATGTATTGTTGTGTGGTGTTATTTTTGACTATTTTAAGGTTTTAAATTCTATATTTTGGTCCGACTTAACCAAAACAAAACCACTTTAAAAGGCAGTGTACCCGGGTCGGTGGCGTCGTGGTAGATTCCTTGGTAAGTAGGGTGTAGAAAAACTAAGCCAAGCCGACGGTATATTCTCTTAATTTATTTATATTTTGGTTACTAATCTAAGTTTAATTCTATCTAGTAGACCTTTGCTAATACTTTGTTAGTTTAATCCTAATTCCTAACTCATGATATAAAGGGGTTTCAGCTGTGAGAATGGCAAAGGTTTTAGTTGGTGAATATATTCAATTCAAAGGCACTTTACCAAACTCATGCAAAATTACAGATGATAAAAGAGTGGTCTAGACTTATGTAGAAAAAATTTCACTTAGCCAATATTAATTCACGATTTGAACTGTGGGTTCTGCTTACTTCAGTGCCAATTGATTAATGATCTTAAAGAGGCATATTATTCTTAGGACCTTTGGCAGAAGGAGTTCATCCTAGACCAAAGACACATCTTATTTTCTGTTTTTTTTTTTCCTTTATTATGTCTAAAACTGTTATATGCTTCACGCATAAAGCCTTCACATTATGTCGATGATTATATTCTTTATTAGAGATTAACAGCAATGGGTATATTGCTTATACCACTAGATCTTAGTGAACATCTTTACCCCACTTAATTTTATGACAAAATTTTTATCTCTAGTTGTCAACTTGTCCAACTATCTAATGAAATCAGAACATTACTTGTTGAATTATCTAGATTAGCAACTAGTCAACATGTTCAATAAACCAAAGGCAATTTCTGTTAACTAGTTAAGCAGAAGAGAATATACTTAGCTGATTTTAGTTAGGACAAATCACTTATGATCTATGATTATTAGATGTTTATAATCACTATCATAGGAAAGCTATCCTGGCATTTAGATTACTTGCGTCCGTTTCATAGATCTAGTTGAATGATTTTGGTCGCATACAAAAGCACATAAAACAAAGTATAAGTTTATGAATTGTTAAGCATAAACATGCTTTCACACCGATAATTTAAGACAATCAATATATAAACAAAACCTAAAACATTCAGATCTTTATAATATTGGCGAATACCCACAAGGTATTAGCCTTTCAACATCATAATTAATACAGCAGTATTGTTTAGACAAAGGTAAATAATGAGTTAATGAATGATAACAAAAACTGAACTTGTTACTAAGTTTAAGATATTACACACGATTGTCTTTTAGGAAATTGGAATGCATTGCAAGACCTCTTCTGCTATCTTTTTCTCCGCTGTAAATTTTACTTTTGTGGGTTTAGGTATACTGGAGAATATGATTTAGCACACTTAAAACTCATTTTTGAGTTTTGTATTTATAGGGCCTGGAAGTCGGTTAGATACGACGTATCCAAGGGATTGGATACGATGTATTGGAATTTCTTAGAGTAGGGACCACGTTTGATATCTTCCAGAATCTTTACATACTATATCTTCAATATGGCGTATTGAGCTTCTCTGGATACGGCGTATTGAGCTTGCTTTCATTGTAGGTCTTTGTGAGTGCCCATGGGACACGGGTTACGCCGTTTACTTTACATGAAGGATACAGGCCGTAAATTGCCCTTAGTTGTCAAAATCCACTTAATCTTCCCAATACCTATACTTTGCTTTACTCAAGCTAACTGTATTGAGTTTGCTCCACTTCTCTGACTTACATTTAACCAAGAGTACTCCATAATTTCTGTATTATCAAAATAATGATCAACGGTAACCAATTCTTGCAATAATTATACAAAATGGGCTAATTACATAGGATAAATGATGCCATCAAAATTTACTGTTATTTGATGTCTCAATAAATTCCACCCTACTTGATCCTACTTCGTCCTCAAAGTAGACTTTTAGAAGAATATTTATATAAAATGTCATCTCTAAAAGATATTTTTCGTTAAAGCATTTATTTGTACATCTATTACAAGTACACAACCAAAACACATCACGGGAAATAGGAACGATGGAATCACTCTAAATCACACTAAAACTTAATCCTCATGTGGTAACATGTAACTTAATTCGCTAGACTTGCTCGGTATGTTGCTATTCTATACTGAATGATTGGCAAGGATACACATCTCCACCGCTAAAGCTAAGGAGTAACAAGTTTATAAAGGTAAATATGGGTTTGTATGAGAAGGCTTAGGGTTGATTACTCTAACTAATCTTTATCGATACCAATATTCTAGGAGGGCGACAAAGACCATGCATACACACCCGTAATGACGGAATAGACACATGTGACTGCTCACCCCCACCTCGAATAAGCTAAAGAATAGGAATAGTAGAGTAATATAGGGTATGGATCTTCTAACTATCACCAATAGTAATAAATCTACAAGGCTGTGGACATCCATAACAATGGGCCGTAACGACGGAAATAGACAAGGCAAGCTGGATCACATACTCATTCCGCGTAAAAACCCGAATGGATACTCGTTTTCGCGCTTAAGAGAATAATTATTGTTGTATAAATAAAAAATACAGAAAGACACACATAATCAGATTAAGTCTTAAATATTACACCAGTTGCACTTGACTCTTTTTCACCGATCACGCTCTCACCATTGAATAAAGACCAAATTATTTTCACTTACCTAGTACTTGATCAATAGATAAAAATAACACAACATAACCTAGTAGACGTCTTCCCGTATTGGTCCTAACTTCCTACCAGTATCATACATTCTTTTCACTTACTTACATGGCCATACGTGGCGAGATCTTCATCCTCGCATATACAATACTCACTTACATCGCCTCCGTACTTTGCTACTCATAGAACCATATCCCCACCGATCATTCGTCCCGTGTAAATTCCTCGGTAGTTTGCCCAGACATCCACACTTTTCCCCTTAAAACTTTCCTTTCTCTTTTTTTTGTTGCGATTTTTATAACTTTCTTTATCGATCCTACTTTCTCTGTCCACAGCCTCCCCTCATTACTACGATCATAGCTCCCCGGTCTTGTAGTCCTTCACACATCTTCCCCCTCACACGCCCCTTTCACTAAAATCCCCCCGTTTCAGCGTCGACATTTCCTCTCAGCTAATTCTTCTTATCTTGGACCGTAACTCCTCTATTTTGCCGATTGCGTTCGCTCATCTAAATACATGAGTCTTTGACTAAATATACTTTTCACTTATTTGAACTGTCCATAATTTTCTCTCCTACCGTTACACAAAATTTGACTATTAGTCTCGAGAATACTTCATCTGTCTCACCAATTTAAGCACACTTGCAACTCGTAAAACTACCAACCCCTCTATATAACAGAGATAGGGATTAGGTGTTACAGGTGTAGCGAAACAATATTTGGTGTAGTTTCCCAACAGCCCGATTGGACCCCTCCCCCCTAGGGTTCTTGTTCTAGGGGTCATTATTATATCCTCATACTCTGTGAGTATACAAAGGTTTTTTTGGGGGTTTACACTAACCAGTGTAGTTAGTAATATGCGCATTGTAATGCGATTTAGGTGTAATCCTAAAAATGTACCTTATATTAAACATGTTTACTCTTCTATAATAATCATTAGTACTAATTATGCGTCTCGATAGATATACCAAAGCCATGTTCTAAAGTTACACATCACCAACAACTCTTATTTATGTGGAATTAGGTAAACATTTGGTAATGGAAAGGTTAAATACCCACAATTATCTTAACAAAGGGTTATTGTGTGTGGGTTATATATCAAGTAATTTCACAAAATCGTACTTATGCTTGAATTTTTTTTAAATTTGAGCATAATTTAAGCATTTTAGTATGAAAAATAGGACAAGTATACATTCTAATTCCCATCCCCCACTTGAATTATACAACGTCCTCGTTGTTTTGTGTAAAGATTAAAACATTTAAAATAAATACGGGACATTTAAATAGAATTAGTATGAGAACTCCCCTGTTTTTTGCTCGTAGATTATTCCTGTTGAGGTTATTAAGCAAGCATTGTGTTGAACATCTGCCTTTGACAGTACAAGACTTCAACACATTCAGATTTCCAGATTTGTATATTCGCATCCACAATTATTCTTCGATATTTCTTTTAGACGGTCCTGTATAAAATATAGGAAAAAAGTGTATTCCTATCTTGGTACCTACTACGTTTTTTAAACTAAACTTTAACAAACTAAAATTCAGTCATTTTTGGTGAATAAGCCGTTATCATGTGCTTGAATGAACTATGCCGTTATTGCCAGACACTGTCGTAATGGTTTTTTAATATCTACTAAACAGTAAAGACTGGTAAGGCCCAGACATTCAATACGCCATATGGTTATGGAAGCGGAGACGCCGTATTGATGTGTCTAGGAAGGCAGGACTCGATAAAATTAAATAAAAATTCGGGTTGTCTACCCTGCGGGAGGAAGCACCTTTTTTATACATCAAAAGTCTTTAAGTATTTTTCCTTTTCCCTTTAGCTTCTTCACTTCATCTTGAAATCATCTATCTTCTCTCAATTATCGCTTATCTCCTTTGTTTGGAATGATCGCTTGCATCTGAAATTTACTACGAGCTCCCCCCCCCCCCCCCCCCCCCCCCCCTCCCCACTGGCTCGCCACTCCTCCGATTTCCCACTCGCCAACCAAGCTCTGATATTTCTATCTCATAACTCCCACTCTCCTTCACATCTCAATCTCTCTCCTCCCCCTCCCCAGCTCAACACCCCCTCGACTCCTACCCCGCCACTCTACACACTAACTCTCCCTCATCCTCCCCATCTCACCCCTGTTTACCACCTACGCTCCTCTCCCTCCTACTAAACCCTACCCCCCCACGCACCCAGTCTTTCGCTAGCAATTGATACACGACTTCTCCATACTATCACACAACCTATCTATACATGCCTCTCACAAGGATAGGGCACGGATCATGGGTTTGGCCTCGCACTCTCACTACCGGTGACACATGCACGCGCGACTCCTGACTCGCCCCCTAGGTCGACCCAGCCCCGGACTTCACTCTCCTGTCCCCCCTGCATCCCTCTCACTCAGCTATATCTACTCGATACTAGCGTCTCTCCAAGCGCGTCATTAGACCTATCGGTGCTCGCTCCACGGCTCACCCATACCCCCTGTACACCCCTCATACAACCACCACTCTCACTCCTCCGTGCACGTGCAGCACTACTTCTGTATATGCCCCCCCCACTGCAAGTCCGGTTCACGACGCTACTCTTGCGACGTCCCTAAATTTGCAGCTGATATACGCACCGCCTCCACGACTCTCACCACCCCACTCACGCCACGCCACCCCCCCTCGCACTCAACGTCACACCTGACACCACTCCCCCCCCCCGGAATCTTCAGGTACAATAACTCATCTAACCCTTCTGGCCATCCGTTGTGGACTAGTCCTAGGATGCCCCCCCAGTGGAGGTGGTCGGTGGCTCCGCTGAGGTGCCTTTATCGGGTGCCCGGAAAAGCCTGACACCCTCATCGGAAAAGTCAGGTTAGCATCCTTAGCGGTTCCATCAAGGGCACACAGCATCTTTTGCAATCCTACTGCCTCCTTTGGTCCCCCTGGTATCTAATTTCATCAAACCTCATTACGATCTGTTTTATCTCACCAAGCTCAGCCCATATAGATACATCGGGGAGATTAGGTGGAAAATACATGTCAATCCTTGGTGTTTCTCTGCATGTACAGGAGTCCAAATGCTCAGCCAAATCGAGCTTACAAAACATCCCTCCAGAAATACTGAGCCCCGCTCGCAGCTCTTCCTACCAAGCACGCAAAACAATCTCAAATTCCTTGACCAATATCATAGGGTCGTTGACCAAGCCAAAGTTCCCATCGCCTCAAGTAAAACAAATCAGTCACGGTTACCTTCTCAGGTGTCTAACTCCTCCCAACAATACTACAAGAAATCAACCTATGGCACATCATAAGAATTGGATCCTGAATCGTAGTGTAAGATGGGACTGTGCCAAGGAAATCTCCAGCAGATGAGATCCCTATCCAATAATCCCTTAGATTCCCCTTGTTGGGGATCTGTCTCGCGCTATCAGCCTAGTAAGCACCGAATCCAACTGTCTGCATCTCCTCAGGAGTGTATAATCCCAAGGCCAAAATAAACACTCTCTAGCTCATACCCATCCTAACTCCTCCCAACTGAAACTGTAGGGCTCCAACTGTGTCTAAATCAGTCACCGCCTCTCCAAACCTAAATGTACTAAAAAACTCCAAAATAAGCTCGTGTACCAACGGCCCCCTGATATCAAATAGCCGCCTCTAGGCCTAGCTAGTAAACAAACTCACTCCCTGAGCATCCTTATGCTCCATAAGCATCCTAGCACTCAACCCCTCAGCCATCAAGTCTGGCAATCCCCTAAAATCAAATACCTGCACCCTGTGCACCTCCCTCCTGTATATCCTAGTCAATCTCGACTCAAAATCCAAAATATCAGCATTTGTGTACTGTAGTCCCTCGTACCTAAGGTACTAGTGCCTCTGATCACGCGGTGGAAGAGCCATATCTGCAAAATCAACGAGAACAACACAAAGATTATAGAATTTTAATCATTCTGTTCTGAGGTGGATACGGCGTATTCATAAATGTATACGTCGTATAGGGATTAATATGGTCAATACGCCGTATGAGTATTAGTCAATACGGCGTATGGGCATTAATACTCAGGATCCTTTTTTTAGATTAATACGCCGTATTCATTTTTACTGAATACGTCGTATTGGGGTTTTAAATTTGGGTAAATTTTGGCCAATACGTCGTATCCATGCGAGTGGATACGCCGTATTGCTCTGCAATATGAAAATGAAAAGGGGATTCCCCTGTTTACCTATTTTGACCTAATTAACAATTCTACCAACAGTTTATTCAGAGGGGGGGGGGGGGTAATGAGGATATAAACATATAGTTCTATGGCTTAACATATCAAATCCTAGAAATCAAATCTAAACCCTAACCCTAGATCGAAATTCAATCATAAATTAAAAAGGAAAAGGGTAAAACACATTACCTAAGGATTGAGATGAAGGAGGGAATGAGTACTTGATCAAATCACAAATAATCTCTAAGAATTATAGTAAAAATTTGTGCGTATGGGAGTGAAAAAGTTGTGGTAAAAACAGATCTGGCATATTAGTTGAGCTTTTATACCCAAACTCAATACGCCGTATTGAGGTCAGGTTAATACGCCGTATTGGCGAATTTTGTTGACTTTGCCAATGCAGGTTAAAAATCAGTGGGATTCACAGTACTAGGTTTTGACTATTACGCCGATATCCCTATATGGAGGACCTAATTTTCCTAATTTAAATAAAGCAAAGAAAACGTACCTTAGCCTCCGCAATATTAGCGCACAATCACCATCCTTATAATACCTCTTAGGGTTGAACGGAATGCCAAATGGCACATATAAATTCATAATGAGATAGAATAGCACTTCGTTTGCGTAATATTATTGAGTCCCAAATAACGATATTTTACTTTTATGTCTATGACAAATACTTAGTTCTGAAAGTTTTAGTGATTTTATCGTGACTTTGTTTCAGAAAGTATATTTGACCCTTGTGTGATTTCATTACCCCCCGAAGACTGTATTTTATCGATCTCATTATCATCATTGTCTTTTTCTGACTTTAAATCATCGGGATGAATAATGTTGAAAGGGAATAGATCATTAAAGTACAAAACATTTTGTTCCTCTTCATCATATTCATATAATGATGTTTCACCATTTAAATCAAATTCATCAATACGTTGAGGGCTTAAAATTAATTCAGTTAATAAGTTTGATTTAGACGTTTGACCATCATTGTAAACAATGGCTGGAAATTCATTCTAAAAATCTTTAAAGAAGTCTAAATCATCAAAAAAACTGATCACATGCTTAGGTGATGGAAGTGAAGGTAAATTGACTTTTTCATTATCATTTTTCGGATCCGTTTTCAAATCATTGGTAGAAAAAAATTTATAAGAAAACGAGTTTTTGTCAAAAAATTACCGTGTAATCTTCATCGTCGGAATCGTCAAACGAAACTCTAAAGTCAATTTCATCGTTAAGAGAACTTATCGTGGGTTCACAAGAAAGTGTTTTTTAGATGATACCTCGTCATTAAAGGCTATACCTGGGAATTCGGTTTCAACGGATCTGAGGTCGTGAATGTCTTTATCATACCAGATCTTTCCATACTTAGAAATTTCCTAGTTAAACACTTTCCCATGTTTTCGAGCTTTTTCTTCCTCAAGCCTGATGTATTCTTCCATAGTAATGTTTGGATCGTCCATCCTATAATAATCTTACTAGGAAAATTGTTAAATAACCAGTACATCATATTCAGTAAACTGAATACGCCGTGTCACACAAATAGAGTAACCAAACAACATGAATATAAACTAGTTAATTTACATACCCCCTAAGGGTTTGATTCTAGTGTATTGTTAGTAATCCAAATACATAAAATAAAATCAAGATTAATTCTTCCACTCACCGGACAAACGGCGCCAAAAACTTGATGTGTCGTTGTGTGGTGTTTATTTATGATAGTTCAAGTTTTAAATTTATATTTTGCCGACTTACCAAAAAATAACACTTTACCGGGCAGTGTACCCGGTCGGTGGTAGATTCGTGGTAAGTAGGGTGTCAAACACTTGAAGCGAGGTTAAATCTCTTAAATTTATTCTTTTATTTTTGTTATCTTTTCTAGTTAATTCTAATCTAAGTCAAACCTATGCTAATCCTATGTTAGGTTTCAATCCCTACTTCTAACCAGGTAAAAAAAGGGTTTTCAGCCTCGAGGTACTGGCACGAGTTGTTGGTGTCTACAATTCATTCAAGACACTTTAAACCCACGCAGAAAATTAACAGAGATAAAAGAAACGGTCGAGTTATGACAGGAAACTGTATTAGCCTTATTAATCCGATTAGAAGTTGGTTTGCCTTATTCAGTGCATTGGATTACTTATACTCAAAGAGGCATATCATTCTAGACTTAGGCAGGACTTATCCTAAGACATAGACACATCTATTCTGTTACACATAAAGCATCCGCATAAAGCATCAACATAATGATCCGCATTAAAGATGCTTATTTGCTGATTATAATCTATCTTTAGGGATTAAAGCATATGATGACTGTTAAACCCTAGCTCAAAGGGTCTTTACCCACTTACTGCTTATTGGCAATTTATACACTAGTGTCCTCTTGTCAACTATGCCAAATAGAATCAAAATATTACTTGTTGAATTATCTAGATTCACCTACTAGTCAACATGTTCAATAAACTTAAAGGCAATTTCCGTTAATAGTTAGCCAAGAAAGATAGCGTATCCTTAGCATAATTTTTAGAAGGGGACATTACTTATGTTCCTATGGATTTCTAAATGTATATATCACTATATGGCGTGCGATTCGGCAATCTAGATTACTTGGTCGATAGTATCACTAGATCCTGTTAATATGATAGATCTCTTCACAAAAAGCACGTAAACATGTATGAATTTTATACATAAAAGCATTTCAACGATTAAATTAGCCCAATCGAGATATAAACAAAACCAAACATTCAGATCTTCATAATAATGGCTAATACCCGAAGGTATTAGCCTTCAAACATCATAATTAATACAAGAGTAATTGTTTTAGCCAAGGTAAACTAACCGAGTTAACGAATGATACCAAAAACTAAACGATTACAAAAGTATAAGAAATTACACATTGTCTTCTATGGATTGGAATGCGTTGCAAGACCTCTTCTGCTCTTTTTCTCCTCTGAAAATTGACTTTTGTGGTTTAGGTATCGAGAATATGATTTAGCCTCACTTATTACTCATTTTTGGTTTTAGTCATTTATTGGGTTGGAGTCGGTTCGATACGGCGTATCCAAGGGATTGGATACGGCGTATTGGAGTTTCTTGGAGTAGGGACCACGTTTGATATCTTCCAGAATCTTCACATACTATATCTTCAATACGGCGTATTGAGCTTCTCTGGATACGGCGTATTGAGCTTGTTTCCTTTGTGGTCTTTGGTGAGTGCAGGCACGGATACGCCGTATCTTCCTTGATGGATACGGCGTATTGGTTGTCAGAATCATTAATCTTTAAAATATCTTCGTTTAAGCTCCAGAATGCGTGCCTTTTGCTAATATTCACCAAGTACTCCATAATTACTGCAATTCTCAAATATAAACGATTAAGTAACAATTCTTTGCAATAATTATACAAAATAGGTTAAATACATGGGATAAATGATGCTATAAAATAGACGTTATTTGATGTCATCAATGTGTATCCTTGCCAAGCATATGATAGAAAACTAATCACGACTGAGCAAATGAGCGTACCAATTAAATGTTACACCCTAGATTAGTTGAGTGATCTGAGTGTTTTCATTTCCCATATTTTGTGAGGAGCTTGGTCTTGTACAGGTGACTAAAATGAAAGAAATGATTAACGGAAAAATCCTTAACTTCGGTTGGGATACATTTTCAATAAATTTCTATAGTCTACTTGAGGACAAGTAGGATTCAAGTGGGGGGATATTTGATGACATCAAATAACGTTACATTTATACCATCATTTATCCTAAATAAATTACCCACTTTTATATAATTATTGCAAGAATTGTTACTTAATTGCTTAAAGTTGTTAATTGCAGTAATTACGGAGTGTTTTGTGAAGACGAGCTAAAAGGTTCCGTATTTTCAAAGAAGATACGGCGTATCAACACCTACACTTCACAAGAAAACGTGTATGTTCAATTCCCAATACGGCGTATCCTGCTTACTACATACGCTGTATCCAGCTGGTCAAACAATCAAATATCCTGCATTAAATGTAATTGAGGAAAGATATAACTGATTGATTGTGAATGTAGCGCGCACTCCAAGGAATACACCCCTATACACCGTATTGACCTTACTCAATGCGGCGTATCCACTCAGTTTCAAAGACTATAAATAGAAGACTCAAAAACAAGTTTTCAGTGTACAAAAATCATATTCTCTATACCATAAACATAAAAGTCGATTTTCTGAAGAGACGAAGAGCAGCCAAGGTCAAGCATTGATCACGACTCCATAGAAGACACCGTGTAATTCCTATACTCTTGTAATCATTTAATTTTTGGTATCGTCCGGTAAAACGTTTAGTTTACCTTAGTTAATTGATCACACTTGTATAATTACAATGGTTATAGGCTAATACCCTCAAGTATTAGCCATTTTAATGAAGATCTAATGTTTGGTTTGTTTTAATCCCGATTGATTAATTTATCGTTGATTGTTTAATTATGTTTATCACATCATACTTGTCTATGTGCTTGAATATGCGACCTATCATTCAACTGGGTCTAGTGATACTGACCAAGTAATCTAGATATTGGGATATCTCTCCATATCGTGTTTTATATATCTAGACCAATAGGATCACAAATAATGTTCTATCTTTACCTTTAGATTACTGAGCTTAATTGGCCTGGCAGGTGACCCTTGGATCAACAAGTATGTTCTTAATCATTGGTAAAGACTTGAACAATGAACTACCATTATATAAAATATCGTCAAGCAGTAAGTGGGTAAAGTCC
>BQNB010138770.1:0-17656 GCA_026074375.1 Tanacetum coccineum
TCTAAATCCGTCGCTGACTCAGGACTCCTGATCCTCTTAGGTGATGGTATCAAATCATCATGGACAGGAGATAGAGCTCCGGCTATAGGTGGTAATGCAGGTACATATGTCATAGGGGACCTACGTCTCTTGCGAGATGGCCCCGCAGAAGTACCCGGTAAATCGAGAGAAGAATGATCCGGAAATGAGTGTCTCGAAGAAGAATCAGATGAAGCATCCGAATGAAAATCTAATGATGCCTTTGATGATGAATCTGAAGAAGAATGATCGACAAAATGTCTCACAACAAGTTGCTGAATAGGTAACGGTCCAACCTCTTCCTCGCAGTCATCATGTGTACCGACCCATTAAGATGGTAGCGGTACGGTCGACCAAAAGGAATAGGTTGTCTAGGTGCTAGAATCATAACTCGATGACGAGGTATGACAGGTGATCTCTAGTTAGAAGAGGTAATCTCAGTGAAAGGTGTACCATGGGTAGGTGATGGTGGTGTATCTGGTGTATCACTATCTGTGGTGTCATTAGTCGATGATAAAAATGGTGAGGTAGTTGGCAATGGTGGTATATGGTCTGATGATGGATCCTCAAATGGATCAGACTCTGAATCAGATGCAAGTGAGTAATCAAGAGATGCCGGTGTATAATCTGGGGATGATGGTATAGTAGGTGCTATGATAGGTGTCTTTGTGGGTATCACTGTAGTGTCAGTCTGAGTAGTGGGTGGAGTAATCAATGGTGTGGTGTCGGGAATAGTGGTAGGGATAGTATCGAACAAGATAACTCATCCAGCAGGTGTCCCTACGCTATCCTCTGATGAATCCAAAGAAACTGAGATAACTGAAATAGCCATGACCTGCACAAGCAAAGTTTATATAAATCATCTTTATATCAACCATGCATAATGCAACATATGATCGGGTGAATGGGTAACTAGATGAATACAAAATGAACGAATGAATGCGCGGGTCATCGAGTACGACATGATGGGATGAAATGAGAAATAATTATAGTAATATTAGTTATACTTAGTATTTAATACATATATATTATTCATATAGTATTTAATTATGTATACGTACTATGTAAAATCATGTAAGGCACATAATCACGTAGGATCACATACTGGTTATAGTCCAGACCTAGTTTATACTACTTGCTTCTCTATAATCTTAGCTCTTGATACCAATATGTCACACCCCAGACGGGCCCTAAACAGAATACGTGTCCGGAGGCGTGACGTTCCTGGATATCTCAAGTACAAAGCATAAAGAACGACCTCTAAGGGTACGTTTTAAAAATAAACATCGTTGCATAAATTTAAAATAATAATAAGTTTACATCAATCAAATTTAAGAGATTTAAAAGTTAAAATGCGGAAGCTTTAATAAGTTCAACAACGGTATTTAAGATAACATAGAGAAAATCTAAAAACTAGTTCGGGCAATTAGACTTCATATAGATCAAGCAACACCTTCCAAGCTAAGCACCTGAGAAAAATATGCTTAAAACGGTCAACATAAAGTTGAGTGAATTCATAGGTTTAATTTGATGTAATAGTGGACCACAAGATTTTACAGGCATGCGACAGTTATAACAAATACAACTTCACATAAAAGATATTTACGTTGCACTAAGCTCATGACACCGATGCTAATTCTGAGACATAGCTTTCATATAGCTATAGGTTGCATTCCCCTAGAGGAAATCCGACCTAAGATTTCCTATCCGAAATTCGACATGACATATATCCGTTTAATCAGGCGACCCATGGGTAGTAAGTGCGACTTACCTGGATAGGGATAATTAGTCCCAATAGATCTATTTATTCACTCGCGCTCCCTCAATCGGTCCTCTAGTCAAGAGATTAACAGTTCATGATAGTTTTGGGCAATAGGAGGTCTAGCGCTACTTAGGCTACAGGTAAACAGGAAAAAGTTCTCATGAAAGTACTTGTGTCCGATTTTAAAAACAAGCAATGTTTCTCACCCCAAAGTTATAAAACATTTATTCAAAACGAGTAAAAGTGCGGGGCTATGAACTCACCTTGATGATATGATAAAGAGTACACGTCAAAAATACGGTCACTCAAAACGAACAGTGGTACACGGGTATGACCTAGAAGAATACGGGTACGTATGCGATTTGATGCATGGACGTTTATTATTTATTTTTTGGTAAACATTATTTGTGTATTAAAACATTGGTGATCGGTTTTTATGAAAGGTCTTAAGTTGTAAGTAAGTATGTATATAATATTATATTAGTTATATAAATATAATATTATATTATTATTAACGTATAAATAAAATTATTATTTATAATTTGACATTTCCAAATCGTTAAGTAATTTAGTCAAAACATTTTATTATTTATGTTTTCTAAGAAATTTCTAAGTATAAGGTTTTTACAAAAATTTCGGCATGACCCGTTCGTGTTTACACATTTTTCCAAAGTCGTAGACTTTATCAAAAACAAATTTCAAACCATTTCCAAATCAAAATTTACATTTTACAAACTCTACACAATCGTTTTCCGTTTAAAACAAGTCTAACGAGTCACTAAAACTCTTATTGGGCTTTTAGGCCCACTAAGCCTTTAATATGCCAAAGTACGAAATAAATAAGTCCGATATACTAAAAAGATAACAAACAAGTTCTAGGTTCATCAATAAGCTACCACAAGCTCATAATAAGCCAAGACAAATAAGCCGAACCCATAAGCTTATGAATAAGCTTGGGCCGTGGGTTTATGTTATGGGTGACGTGGGCTTGTAGGCCCATTAAGCTTTATTTGAGCTTATTGGTTAAGTCAAATAAACATAATGTTTTACCCTTACAAAAATAAGCTAGAAATAAGGATACTAAATTTAAGTCACAAGAAATAAGATTAAGATAATATTTATTTATGTTTTCTTATTTATTCGTGTATACGTATATGCTAAACTAAGTTCAAATAATCAAACAAGCTCTCAAATAAGCTCACAAATATAAGCCGAATACAAAAAGCTTAAAAGTATAAGTATTATTACATAAAAATAACCACGATCACAAAACTATGATTTCCTTATGTTCCTTTTTATAAAATTCGAACCATATGTATACCTTTTTAAGGTTTATGTAGTTTCAAAATCATTCTTTTTACAAAACAAGTTGTAAAACAAAGGTTTATGCATCAAGAAGAGTATAAAAGTACAAGTTATTTGAGGATTTGAAGACTTACAAAGAAAAATGATTTTTAGAGATGAACAAAGATCAAGAACAACCCAAACATTATTTATTTTATACCTGAATGATCTTAGATGATCAAACCTTCAACTTGTCTTCAAGTGTAAATGATTGAAAGTGAAAAATGTATAGTTTTGTAAGTGTTTGTGTTGGTTAGTGTGTTTTAGAGAGAGAGCACAAGAGAAATGTTTTTGTGTGTGTAGGAAGTAAATGAGAATGAAATGAGAATGAATGATATATGACAAGATGCTCACACACACTCACACACACTTGTGTGTGCCGATTTTTTTTTTTTTTTTTTTTTTTGAACGGCGACTTTTATTAAAAAAAAAACTAGCAAGGAGCTAGAAATTACAAAGAAATAAGAGACGGGCTGTAAATAAACTGCTAAACATGATCCACACATTTTTACTTCATATGTTTGTATGAGCTTTAGATTATGTACATCAACTTTGATATTTCCCTTTATACAGATATACCATTTGACTTTATATGTGTACTTATGGATGATAATCTTATTAAGCGAAGATATATAGTATCGTATATGATATGACGCACTTTTCATCATTTGAAATCAGTTTGAAACAATTAACGACAAAAAGTGCAGCATGTCATATCAAAAAAAGCAGATGCCCTAACTTAAACAAACAAATGCCCTAACTAATTAAACAAACAAATGCCCTAATTAAATATATTGCAGCATTTTCCACGAGTTGGTGGATAGAACGGGTGGCATTATAATGCTCAGCAACAGTGACAAAAACCTTTGTAGGCAAAAATACAGAGAAGGTCATCATCATACGGTCAGTATACTCTTCTTCAGTCTTCAAGATCAAAAGTGTACCTATACCATTATAATGCTCAGCAACACCCTATATTGAGAAAGTTGAAGAGAATAATGTGAATTGGCTCATAAAATATAGTTTAAGATCAGACTTTTATTTTGGAGTTTGATTGCTTTACGTACCTTGTGACTTGCATCACCAACTTTCCTTAGTGTCACATACTCCTCGCGACGTAAACCCTAAATTATACCTGAAACGGTTTATTTATTTATGCATTACATAAGCCACCATCATGGTCATAAAATTTTGCATAAATATATCATATGCACATTAGTGGTATCCTTCATGTCATAAAACAAATATATGCATTATACTAAACAAACATATGCCGTAAATTTAACAAACAGATGCCTTAAATTTAACAAATAGATGCCTTAAATTTAACAAATAGATGCCCTAATGTATTCCCATATGTGACTTAAATAAACAAGCACATGCCTTGTACTAAAAAGACGTATGCATTAAATTAAACAAACATATGCCTTAAATTTAACAAACAATTGATTTTAATTTAACACATATGCCTTAAGATATTCACACAGATGCCTTAAAGTAAACAAACAAATGCCTCAGTGTATTCCCACATATGACTTAAACTAAACAAGCACATACCTTATACTAAACAAACATATGAATTAAACCGAACAAACAGATGCCTTAACTTTAACAAGCAGATGCCTTAAATTTAACAAACACATGCTTTTAATTTATCATATATGCCTTAAGATATTCACACATATGCCTTAAAATAAACAAACAGATGCCTTAATGTATTCTCACATATGACTTAAACTAAACAAGCACATGCCTTATACTAAACAAACATATGCATTAAATTTACGTGCATACGCATTAGGCATACATTCTCATATACACAATTACGTTTCAACATATAAAGCGCTCGACGCATGACATATCATCGAATTAAATGATGAATGCAAGCAATATTTAAACATATGTCTTAAAATCAACAAACATATGCCTACTCAACATTTCTTATTCTTCCCAGTATATCCTTTGGGTCCCTTTCATACCATACGAAGCCATTTAATCAGCAATTTTTTTACAGTTAAAGCAAGCCAATTATGACAACTTCCCATGAGTGTAAGGTCCTCCATTATCATGTGAATGGTATGTGTTTAATTACACATACCTTTTACCTTTAAAAACAAGCTAAAATAACTAAAAACAGACTTAAAATGCCAAAAATATGCTTGTTTTGCTAATTATGTTGTGCAGGAACGGATATCTAAGAAAAGGACGAAAAACGAAGCCAAAACAACAAAACCGGACACGGAATGGAAAAGCGTGATAAAGACAAAGTCAAGACAAAGCCCAAGTCTGAAAAAGTCAACCAAAGTCAACCCCGACAAATCCAAAGTCAAACCCGAAGCCATAAGTGAAGAAAAATAAGTTTAGGGGCCAAAATGCCAAGTCCCTAACTTATTTAATGAAGGAAACGAAGAAAATACTTGCAAGGGTTAACTAAAACTGCCAAATACCACATGGGCCATTTCTGCCAACTCTCAAAAGTCATACACCACAAGGACTTGTGGTGAAATAACAAGTATCACCCTGAGGGGGTGTTTCTGCCAATTCCCTAAAACTTTAACCACCACATGGACTGGATTTGCAATTAACCTATAAACCTTGAGGGACCATTCTTGCCTAATCCCTAAACTTCCCCCCCACTTGGACTTAAACTGAAATAAACATATATCAAATGAAGGGTTATTTGTGACAAACCCACAAACCTCACCCCCCGTTTTAAAATACTGTACATCTTCATCACCCTTTCCCGCCAAACTCATAACCCCACATCCTGTCACTTTCAGACCTCGTTGACCTCCCCATATCCATCCAAACCCTTCACTCTCATAAGCCCCACCCCCCACATGGATGTGCCAAGCTGGCAATCCAAAAACCCTCAATTCGATCAATGGTTGATATAGTTTGAGTGGGCAACAAGATTAATGAAGGGCCAGGATTGCTTTGTGTTTCTACACACACAACAAACACAAGACGGGCATTTGTCTCTACAAAGAAACACAAAGAGATGAAGACAAGAAGAGAAGACCAAAAACCCTAGCTCGTTTGCTATAAAAGCTTTTGTAAGCCCTTGAGGCAAAAGGAGTTAGTTTTTTAGAGGGAAGTTTTAGTTCATTTTTTTAGTTTAGTGTAACTCAGTTAAAACTTTTTATGTACTTGTGATTTTTAAGTTAAATGAAAATTCAGTTTATGCTTTAATTTGTGTTCCATAGTTTCCAAAGTTAACCTAAGTTTATTTTAAGCTCACCTTTTAAGCTCTCATATAAGTTGTCATTTAAACTGTTTACATTTTTATACAAGAATTGAGAAAAATTAAAAAAGGTGTGCTGAACTAAGCTATTGGATGAATGAGCAAACATGGAAGGCTCATTGGGCTTCTTAGTATAGCTTATTTGTAAGCTTGGGTAGGATTAGAGCTTATTTAGGTTCATTTACTCCTGTTTTGAGCAAGGATCAAAGGTACACTTCTTTTTAAATTTTTGCTTAAAGCTACTGTAGCATAGCTTATTTTCAGCTTATTTATGTCTTTTTGTGCTTATTTGTGTTTAGTTATGCTTAAAAATGCCCTTTAGTTGCTCTTGTATCATTTACTTGTCATTTGCCTAAAAACTGCCTTGATATGTCTATTTTTGCTTTTTGCTTATTAGCTAATTGAAGTGCTTATTTCCCCTTGCTTTTTACTTTTTATTACTTAACATCACATGCATGATAATTGTCCTAAAAAAATCTTTGCTTAAATCAGTAATTAAAAGCTTTAAAATCCGTTTTTAAAAGTCTAAAGGGGTGTTTGGGTTAAGCCCAAAATGGGTCAAAATTTTGTTCTCATGGGTTGGTGTCACTTGGCCATCTTTGGCTGAGTGCATTAAGCTCATTTAAGCTTGTTTTTCTAATAGTTGTAAGCAAAAAGTGTAGTTTTAAGTTGTGTCAAAGTTAGCTAAAAATTTGTTAAGTCAAAAGACACTTTACACAGCTTATTTGATTAAGCTAAGTAAAATCCTTTCATACCTTTGTTTTGAGTCCTTATGTGAGTGTCTAAACAAGTTTTCTTTAAAAATCTTGAGTCATTTGTTTACCTAAGTCAAAACTGCCAAAAATTTGGTGTCATCTTTTAGTAAAAAAAAGCTCTTTTTCAAAAGCAAAAACCAGCAGGTTTAATGTGTTTTTAGAAAATGAAATTTTGAATATAAGCTCTTCATAAGCCTCTTTTAAACTGTTTACAATTTATTTTTCATTTTGAGCTATTTTGACAGCTTATTTTAAGCTGTCAAATTAAGCCCATTTTTTTAGTTCATTTCCCCTGGTGCTAGGGGCTTATTTTCAAGCCCACTTTTTTAGCTTATTAGTTAGTGTCTACACAAGCTTTTGGCTTTTCTAGAAAGCCAATAAGCTCTTTAATACAATCTCTTTGTTTCAGACCTTAGGTCCCCCTTTTTGTTGCTTATTTTTAAGCCCAAAATGTGTCCCTAGGCTTTCTGTCTTTCAGCATCTTTGCTTATAGCTTATTTGATTTTTAGCTTATCTGCCTGTTATTTTTGTGCTTATTGTGTCTACACTTGCTTATTAGGTTTAGGGTATTAGTTATTAGTTCTTATGTAGGTTGTACATTTGCTTATTTGCCCCATTAAGTAGCTTAACAGTTTAAAGTCATTAAGCCTTAGAGTAAATTAGCTTTTCTGTCCCTTTTTGGCAGCCCCTTTCCTAGCTTATTTTGTGCTTTTTAATTATTGCTTTTTGTTCTCATTTACTTATTTAGTTAGCTTGTGAGTCTGTGTTTGCTTATTGTTCATTCCCATTGCTTATTATGTGCTAAAAGTCAAAAAGAAAAAGCCACATGTGCCCTTAAGCTTAGTTAAGCTTTCTGTCTGAATGATTTAGCCTTTTCCAGCTTATTTAGTTGTTAGATTTTAATTCATAAGTGCTTATTAGGTGAGGTTAGATAATCCCTTTCAGCTTATTTGTTAAAATGTTAGCTTATTAGTCCAAAAAGCCATAAAGAAAAGCCATTTTTGCCTTAAAGCTCATTCAAGCTTACTGTCTGTTTTCAATAAGCTTTTTCAGCTTATTTTTAGCTTTTCACAAAAATTTGTAGTTATGAAAAATGATAAGCTCAAGGTGCTTATTTAGTTTGTATAATAAGTTTTTCTAAAAAAAAGGGATAAGAGGAAACCCGGGTGAGCAAGACTCGAACCCGGGTCTCAACCCTCATCAACCCTCTTTTCTACAAACACCCCTACCGCTGTGCCCTTGGGTCTTTTCTGTTAGACCCTTGGGCACTTTGGTATATAAGGGTGTTTTGGCCCATTTAGCTATAAGCTCTTTTCAGCTTATTCTGAGCTTATTCATAAGCTCAATTTCGGGTTTCTTATTTTTCTTAGGTAGGTTTTAGGGTAAAGTATTTAGGTAATTTTCTCATGATATTTTTAAAATTAGTTTAGTATTTTTTATAATTTGAATTTCTTTAAAAGTTTTAAAAATTCATAAAAATACAAAAATTATCAAAAAAAAATATTTTTTCTTTTTTAGGAGAATTCTTTTAGTCCATATTTCTAAGTAGGAAAAATAGGAAAACTTTCGTAGGGTTTAAATTTTGCAAACTTTTGATTTTTAAAGAAGGGATTCGCCCTCCCGTTCTTGTCTTGGACTCGTTTTTGGGTCAAAACGACTCCGTTTTCAGTCTAGTTTTTTTAAACTTCGTTATTTGTCATTTAGAATCTATTTTAGCTTTTAAATTTGTTTTAGGGTTTAATTTGCAAAATTTAGGTTTTGACCCTCGTTTTTCGTGCCCGTTTTAGGATTTAAGTTATTTAGCTTTCATTTTTAGGTTTTTCTCAATCGTTTTTGCTTGTTATTGATTAATTTAGATTTTTACACTCTCAAATCATTAATCTCATTCAAACTCCAATTTTCCGACTGTATCGATTCTCAAGCACAGCCTCGTTGGGGATAAACGACCCGGGGATATTCTATACTACTTCTCGGTTTCATTGATTGTTTTTAGATTATACTTATTATATATATTGTATTATATATCATATATATAAAAGTTTAATTTAGCAGTAATCAATGATTCTGATATTAAAGACTGACATCATAGACCCAGTGATGCAATGCACAACCCTCCCTAGCCACTCAGAATCTCTCAAAAGATTTTTGTTTCATTTCTCACGGAGATCAACACGTTTCTATCGGCTTTCTCATTCCGAGATCATTGATATTGAAAAGGTGGCAGTCCGCTCCAGCCTCCAATTACCAAATAACAAATGTGCACTTATAGAGTCTAGAGCCAACGAGATCCATCAAAAATCTCACTAGGACAAAAATTCAAATATAAAAAATGTCGTACATCATTATACAACATTTGGTATTAAAAAGTCCTAGGCATTATCTTTGTGATAATTTCCAGAACATCAGAGTGATACTCCTTAGTATTCACAGTGAAGAAGGAAATCCTTCTTGAGCCAACATCAAACAAGCTCTTAGTAGGTGACTTGCGAGATTCTAAATAAATCAAGCTCGTGTCAACTGGATATCAATTTTGGTCCAGTATATGAATTGATGACTCAATCAGAAAGATAGTAACTATCTGATTCACTCTTACCGTGTTGTCTGCTTTGAGACGTTCCGGTAATGAGAACAAGCAAGTACGGTGAATCTAATGCAATCGCGTTAGAGGATCTAATACTTTGAGCTGGAAACCCTGTCAAGGAGGTTCTTCTAAATTGAACCTACCTGATCATGGGTACAATATTTATACTGTAAAATAGTCCTTACAGAACCAGAGGTTAATGTAACCGAACTCAAGACGAATGACAAAGCCATATTCGTCTATATCTACTGTTTATCACTAACATTAATTTTCAGGTATAAGTGACGGCGTTACAACCTCATTCCAGTGGAGTCAAGATTCAAGACCTCATGCTCAATCGACAAAGATAAATACATGATGAAAGCTCAAGCACATGTGTCAAAGTCTTCCGCAATCTCTGATGTACAAGCACTTCCTCAAAAGAACATTTTTGACAAGATTGCCAGACACTAACAAAGATATATTTTACAAGTGGATCAAGTACTACTCCTACCATGATGTGGTACAAGTAAACATGTTAAAAGAAAATGTTGAGGGAGATTGTCAGCAAGCTTTCAAGACCTTGAGCATGAGGGTGGAGACACAAGATCGTAAGGCGGCATAAATATTCAAGGATAAAGATTCAGAGATCTCAGTAGTAAAAAAAAATCAAGGCCAAAGACCATGATATCAGTATTTTGTCAAAGAATATCAAGTTAAAGATCAAGATCGAAGATCACAAGCATGCGAATGGAACTTCAAAAGAATTCCCAAGAATACAAGGATCCAAGACTCAAGACGTCACAAGAAGGATCCACAATTGAATGACCACCCCTTAGGGGGAGATTGTTAGCCGTGTCTTTATTCGACAGTGATGTCCATAAATATTCCCTAGCCTTGTATAAGTAAAACATAGTTTACGGGAATTTATTTAAGCTAATTAGGCCTAGTTGTCGGGCTTAAGCCCATTTGTAATAGGTCCGGCCCAAAGACAAAGCCCAACAACCCAAGTAGGGTTTTATCTCCATGTACTATTTAAAGCCTTCTCCAAGTGTGGAGAAGGTGTTGCTTCTCATTTCTCTTCTTATAGGTAACCATTTTTCTCTCTTTGTCTCTCTCTCTCTAGTTCTTTCTCTCTCTAAAATCCTTTTTTTCTTATTTTGTGTTCATGGTGATGAAATGATATCATCTAACAAGTACTAATAAAGTGTGGCCTAGTATCAATTGATACTGCTAGACAAGTTAATACCGCTCACTCAAAAACAACAGTAAATGATGCCAGTTTAATGTCAATTTTTTCTAAAATAGCACATTCAACAGTTAAGAGGCCCACTAATAAGAACACAGCTTTTAAAAACAGTAATTTTAATCAAAGGGTTAATATTGTTAGGGGTAACAATGTTAATACTGCTAGGCCAAAAGCAGTAGTTAATGTTGTTGATGGAAATCATGTCATTGATGTTAAGGCCTTAGCTTGTTGGGTTTGGAAACCAAAGATTACAGTTATAGACCATGTTTCAAAAATAACAGTGCATCAATCACCATTAAAAAGTTTGATTATATTGATGCACAAGGCAAATCCAAGTTATGAAAGCTTGGTCCGCGCCGCTCGCGTACGCCGCGAGATCGAGATTTCTTACCTAATGTGCAGGGTAATCCACAAATGGATTTACAGGATCAAGGAGTGATTGACAGTGGATGATTAAGGCACATGACAGGAAACATGTCCTATCTTACAGACTATAAAGAGATAGATGGAGGATATGTTGCTTTTGGAGGGAATCCCAAAGGAGGGAAATCACAGGAAAAAGGTACCATTAAAACTGGTAATCTAGATATGATGCGATATTAAGGGATGTATTTTAGGTTTTTTTTTGGAGGTGATTGGTATTTTATCTTAATATATGGAGTGAGGAATCTAGAGCGATTTTATTCATAAGATTTTTTTTTTACTAGTATGCATTATTATATAGAGGATTTTATGAGATAATAGATTTTTAATGAAAAGAATTATTTATTATATGTTTGTTTTAACAGGGATTTTATATGGAGGTTTGACAGAATTCATCAGTAAACAACACCCTCGTCTTAAATTCCGAGATATACCGGCTTACCTCTCCTACCTGACACACAGCACAGGCTTCGCCAATTCAAACAAATCACTGCACGAAAAACCAGTGCGTAATCACTCTCACTCTCGACTTGCCAAGAGGCTCACTAGTGCACCGGCACCGACAAAACACACAACGAAGTCACAAATACAACTTCAACCAGATCCAAAAAAAGGCGCAGAACTCAGTGACATAGAACAACAAATTGCAAATATATACAAAACTATTGCAACAGATGTACACCACTAAATTAATCTGCCACCAAAATTAACACTTAACAAAAAAAAAAATACATAATCACGCTCCGGTCCTAAACCTAATCGCCCAAAACGAACTAAATTTAAGCCCTACCCACATAGAACAAAAATTCCGCGACACGTAAACATCAAACCATAATAACGCCAAATACAACTCAAAAACACGTATGGCAACACAACCAAAAAACAAAAACTAAAAAAAACTCTAACGTCAGCATATAAACACATCGTAACAGGGTCAAAAAAAAAAACTCGATCACTGCCGCAATCCGCCAAAGAACAAATCCGCTAACTTGGCACAAAATCATAAATCATTCGAACAAAAAAAAAAAAATCCGAGCACCCCCGCGCAAAAAACCAAAACCAACCAACACAAACACCAAAGACAACAAAAAGACACACGTACTCGACATGATCAACTAACACTGGGCGACAACCTCAAACCACATTCAGAACAACAACCAAACTAACAAACACCTCACACTATTCAAGTCACAAGTTCGCAAACGGTATTCCACCCACCAACAAACGTCAGAACACAAAAACGGGTCCCGTATTACATCCATACGTAAACATCCGCCACCTTAAAAACCCAACAATCAACACTCGTCCTCATATCCCTTCCCTGGAACTAAAATCTCCCAACATAATCCAGCATAACTACACTTACACAAACGTCAAATTAGACAAAACGAACTTCAAACGCCTGTACCAATGACGCATCCACATGTGCAAAAGGAACCCACAAGCTCCGCCAGCAAAATCTAACACATAAACAGAAATACCAGAAGCTCGAGTATTCCTTGTCTCACATCCGTCGCAATGTTCGTCAAACTTCCAAAGTCATCCTACATCACACGCATCAAAATGCTTCTACAAACTGTCTGTCCACACACATCTTAGGCATAGCGTCAGCGTGGGTGATCCTGTCGATCACAAACATCAAAAAAGCACCTGCGTGACAATAAGTCCGAGCGAATCGAGAGAGTTAAAGTTTAATCTCTTTAGTGTCTCATAAATGTGTGATAAAAAGAATAGTGTTCTTTTTAATGACACTGAATGTATTGTTTTATCTCTAAACTTTAAGATAATTGATGAAAGTCAAGTTTTACTTAGAGTTCCTAGAAAGAACAATATGTATAGTGTTGATTTAAAGAACATAGTTCCTAAAGGAGGTTTAACTTGCCTTTTTGCAAAAGTCACATCTAATGAATCTAAACTTTGGCATAGAAGGCTAGGTCACTTAAACTTTAAAACCATGAATAAATTGGTTAAGGGAAATCTTGTAAGAGGTTTACCTTCCAAACTTTTTGAAAATGATCAAACCTGTGTTGCTTGTCAAAAGGGAAAGCAACACAAAGCCTTTTGTAAGTCCAAAACAGAGAACTCAATCAGTCTTCCTTTACATTTATTGCATACAGACTTGTTTAGACCAACATTTGTAAAAAGCCTTATGAAGAAAATATATTGCCTAGTTGTCACAGATGATTATAGTAGGTTTACATGGGTTTTCTCTCTAGCTACTAAGGATGAAACTAGTGGCATTCTTAAGTCCTTTATAACTGGGATAGAAAATCTAGTAGATCACAAGGTTAAGGTGATTAGATGTGATAATGGGACAGAGTTCAAAAACAAAGAGATGAATCAATTTTGTGAAAAGAAGGGTATTTTGAGACAGTTTAGTGTAGCTAGAACTCCTTAACAAAATAGAGTTGCTGAGAGGAGGAATAAGACACTAATTGAGGCTGCTAGGACTATGCTAGCTGATTCTAAGTTGCTAACTACTTTTTGGGCAGAAGCAGTTAATACTGCTTGTTATGTTCAAAATAGAGTGTTAGTAGTTAAGCCTCATAACAAAACCTCATATGAAGTTTTTCATAGTAGAACACCAACTTTAAGTTTTATAAGACCATTTGTATGTCATGTTACCATTCTCAATACCATAGATCACTTAGGCAAATATGATGGTAAGGTTGATGAAGGTTTTTTGTAGGATACTCTTTGAATAGTAAAGCTTTTAGAGTATTCAATAGTAGAACAAGGATAGTGAAAGAAAACTTGCATATTAGGTTTAGTGAAAGTACACCTAATGTTGTAGGTAGTGGACCAAATTGGCTATTTGATATTGATTGATAACAAGAACAATGATTCTTAAACCAATTTTGCAGGAACCCAGTATAATGGTTTTGCAGGTAGTACAAAAAGGCAATCTGACAATGCAGGTCAAGCTAGAAAGGAGTCAAAACTGTTCTATAATTAATTTGCTCCCATTTTGGAACTGCTGATTCCACAATTTTCCCAAGATCCAAGGAGTTCTCAAAGAATGATGGATCAAAACCTATTTAAGTGATGATGGAAAGCAAGATTGATGAAGATCAAGAATAAGATAGTGAATGTAATGATCAAGAGTAAGAATATATGTTTAACAACAATAACATTGTTAAATGCTGCTGAGCACAAATGAAGTTATGTTGTTGGTGGTAAAACAAGCATGAACTTCTAGTTGATCCAGATATGTTTCGAATTGGAAGATTTATATGCTTTTTGAAAGATGATGAAGATGTTTGGTACCGAGGCTGACATGGAACAATTTGGATACAACAATTAGTCAGTCCTATTCCAATACAAGAATTCATAAAGATCATCTCTTGATCAATGGATTATGAAGATTTTGCATTTAGAAC
The DNA here is from genome assembly GCA_026074375.1 of Tanacetum coccineum. Lineage (NCBI taxonomy): Eukaryota > Viridiplantae > Streptophyta > Magnoliopsida > Asterales > Asteraceae > Tanacetum > Tanacetum coccineum. The sequence continues at coordinate 14,736 of BQNB010138770.1, forward strand.
TCAACATAAAGTTGTTAAAGAATTTGGAGGAACATGGGTTTGTTGGTACTACTCTTAAACAAAGAATAAACTATAAAGACCTTCAAAACTGCTTGTTTGCTTGCTTTTTATCATGGGAAGAACCCAAAAAGGTAATTCATGCATTAAAGGATCCAAGCTGGATAGAGGCTATACAAGAAGAGCTTCTATAATTCAAGTTACAAGAAGTTTAGACTTTAGTGGATTTACTAAATGGTAAAAGGGCTATAGGCACTAAATGGGTTTTTAGGAATAAAAAGGATGAAAGGGGAATTATGATAAGAAATAAAGCAAGATTGGTTTCTCAAGGGTACACACAAGAAGAAGAGATTGACTATGATGAATTATTTGCTCGTGTTGTAAGAATTGAAGCAATTAGGCTATTTTTAGCTTATGCTTCATTTAAAGATTTTGTAGTGTATCAAATGGATGTAAAAAGTGCTTTTCTCTGTGGGAAGATTGAAGAAGAGGTATATGTATGTCAACCACTAGGATTTGAAGATCTAGACTTTCTTGATAGAGTATTCAAGGTTGAAAAAGCATTATATGGATTACATCAAGCTCCTAGAGCTTGGTATGAAACCTTGTTAACATATTTGTTGGACAATGAGTTTTAAAGAGGAAAAATTGACAAAACCATATTCATCAAAAGGTACAAAGGTGATATTTTGCTGGTCCAAGTTTATGTGGATGCTATCATCTTTGGTTTAACAAACAAGAAGCTATGCAATGCATTTAGGAAGTTGAGGCATGAGAAATTTTATATGAGTTCTATGGGAGAACTTACATTCTTCTTAGGATTACAAGTGGAGCAGAAGAACGATGGCATATTTATTTGTCTAGATAAATATGTTGGGTGGAATTTTAAGAAATTTGGGTTTGACAGAAGTCAAGACTGCAAGCACACCAATGAAAAACTCAAAGCCTTGCTCAAGGATAAAGTTGGTTGAAGAACTTGTTAGATGTGTCTTATGTATAGGTCAATGATTGGTTCATTTTTTGAATAATAGTTGTATCTTACTTCTGCATAGACCACTGATGACTCATGTTTTGCAGTGTGTGCCTGTTGCTGGATATCATAGTCAATTCCAAAAGTATTGGTACTTACAAGGTCAAACGTATATTCTGGACCTTTGGCTATCCAAAAAGATTCTCCTTTCTGATTTGGTAGCATTCATGATAGTGATTATGCTAGAGTCATAGCTTGGATAGGATTATAGTCTTACATCAGGATGGTTGTCACAGTCCTAGGATGTAGATTGATTTTATGGCAATGCAAGAAATAGACTGTGGTTGCAAATTCCACAACAAAAGCTAAATATGTGGCTTCTTCAAGTTGCTGTGGATAAGTGCTTTGGATCTAGAATCAATATCTTGACTATGTGTGAAAATACTTTATGCCAATCCTTGATCTTTATTGATAATTGAGAGTACCTATTTGCTTAGTTAAAAATCTAATTTTTCACCTCAAATAACAAAGCATATAGGAGATCAGGATACTTTATTTTATTAGAGATTAAATGAAAGAAGTTGTCAAATGAATCAAAATTCATAATGACAAAAATGTAGCAGTTTGTTATACAAAAGCCTTTTGATGTAAGTAGATTTCATTTTTAGTGTGCTAGTGTTTTGGATATGCTCAATCTTTTAAGGCTATGATTGGAAATGAGTAATGTAAAAGCTTGTTTAGGAAGGAATTGTGGTTAATGCTGGCAACTGAAAGTTTATGATGTTGGGCAAAAGGTTAGTGCTGGCTAGGCTAACTAATACTGCTAGGTTTATTATTAGCCTTAATTTTATATAAAGTCGAACAAGAATGTTATCGGTCTTATTAGTCATAATTAGTCTTGTTAAGTAAAAGGCTAGTCAGGTTAAAAGGGCTTGGATTGTAATCTAATATTGTCCATGTTTTGGGCTCGAAGCCCAAGATAAGCCAAGCCCGACCCAAGTTAGAAAGCCCACACGCCACTTATGGCTCAAAGGTATAAATAGGACCCTCTCCACACATGGAGAGGGTGTTGGTTGTATTTGCTTTCATATGTAACTCACTAATCTTCTCTCTAATATAATCTTTCTCTTTTGTTTCTCTTTCGACTTTCACTCTTTATATTTCTATTTTTCCATTATCTCTTTTCTAGTTTATTGCTTATTGGTATGGCTTATTGGTGTGATATGGGTTAAGTTTTGGGATAACATTTGGTATCACTCACCACGGGTGGGTTTAGCGATTTCGTTGTGGTAGTTTGCTCTAGCTTATTTTCGTCTTATCTTTAAGCTTATCTATTTCAGCTTATTTTTTTTCTTTTTCGTACCTTATTTTCTTTTTTAGCCTATTTTTTTGGTTTTCAAAATTTTTGTTTCACCATAACATTTGATTTTGGGCTGTTCAAATCTAACGTGTTGGGCTGATACATTCTTGCATCAAAACTATGTAGAACAGTGATAAAGGGTGCGTTTTTGATTTCAAAAAGAAACTCACACTATTTTTTAATCTTTTAGTCCATATTTTACTTCTACATGAGTTTGTAGTTTTTTTTATGTGAGATTATTCACGAGCTTATTTCAACGCTTATTATACTTCCATAGCTTATTGAGGTCACGGTTTACAAAGCTTGTTTCGTAGCTTATTTAAACTTCTCTAAAAGTTTTTCAAAACGTAGCTTCTTAGTTATCTGCATTTCGTGTCTTATTTTTTTCATGGCTTATCTTTTGGTTCAATTGAGCTTATTTTCAAGCTTGTGTACGAAGCTTTTTATGGGTTGCTTTATTTGAACGCAGTTTGAATAAAGAAGACAAGCAAGGGCGATAGTACGTTTTAGAGTCTTGTGGAACCGAACTACTTTGCCAACCGAACAACTGACAAGTCTGTTGGAACCGAACAACTAACCAGTCTTTGCAAGCCG
>BQNB010138771.1:0-12717 GCA_026074375.1 Tanacetum coccineum
GGATTAAGCACGATCGGAATGAGCAAGTCTGTAAGCTTCTTGAACTGAGACTGCTCGATTCCTCCTCTAATGCTGCGACGGAACGTAACTAACGTATCTTTTTCGTTATAAATCGGTTTTTCGAGTTTCTTATCATTTTGGAATCGTCATGAGGCGTATTATTTTATGTAATGTCAAACCTACTGTATGAAGTCGAAATCAAATCACCCTTTTATTATCCAAGTGTGTTCATTTATAAAGAGTCCACCAACAACCGCTAACCCCCATCACGGCTCCATGGCCATTCTATAAGTGGGGAATTGACATAGCTGGTCCTTTCTCGGAGGCACCAGGAAAGGTCAAGTTTTTTATAGTCGCTATGGATTATTTCACGAAGTGGATAGAGGCGAAAGCCGTGGCGATAATCACCGGCAATCAGGTAAAGAAGTTCGTGTGGGACAACATAGTATGCCGCTTCGGTCTCCCAAGAGAAATAGTATCGAACAACGATAAACAATTCAGCGATAACCCGTTCAAGGATTGATGCGAAAAGTTGAATATCACACAGCGCTTCGCCTCAGTAAAACATCCGCAATCTAATAGACTCGTGGAAAAAGCAAATCGGAGCTTGGGTGAAGGAATCAAAGCCCGCCTGGGCGAGGGACACAAGAATTGGATAGAAGAACTTCCCCATGTCCTTTGGGCCCATCGTAGAATGATTAAGTCAAGTCATGGTGATACCCCTTTCTCCTTGACCTATGGAACGGAAGCCGTCATACCCGCAGAAATCAGAATGCCAACGTACCACACCGCAGTAGTGGACGTCGTACACAATAATGAAGAGCTACGGCTAAATTTGGACTTACTGGAAGAACGGCGTGAATGCGCAGCAATTCGTGAAGCCAAGGCAAAATTGAAAATGACAAAGTATTACAACGCTAGGGTCCGAGTTACTTTTAGACCCGGAGACTTTGTTTATCTTAGTAATGAGGCAAGTCATGTTATGGATGGGGGAAAGCTTGGCCCAAAATGGGAAGGACCTTATGAGGTCACGGAAGCACTCGGAGACGGGGCGTACAGGCTAAGGTCTATGGACAGAACTGTCTTTCCGCAGACGTGGAACATCGCCAATCTCAATAAATGTTATCTCTGAGCAACGGCATGGATGAGTTTGCATTATGATTAGGAATCCTAATAAAGTAATCTATGTATTTTATTCCACTCTTTGTTCTCAAGTCTTGAATAAAATTCCGCGAGGTCTAGCTAACCCCGCGACTTCTTTATATAATTTTTTTGAGTGAATCTTTCTCTTCTTTAGTATAATTTACTTGTCATTCTATACATGCATACACAATATGATGGATATCTTTGGATATCTACAGGTTAAGCACCCTAATAATTGCTTGCCGTGTAAGCGGGTTGCAACCCCAACGGCCATGGATTCTGTATTCACTTATGTACCTAAGACGTTAGCTACATGGGCAAAGACTCCCACGGAGCATATAAGTCACTATACGTGCAACATAATATACATTACTATTCAAATAGGAACTAATTTACAATATGGTTTCCCACGGACATCCGTGGGTACATTACATCAAAAATATTGTCCAAGTGCAACAGGCTTCACTACTTCCATTACAAATCATAGACACGAGGCAAAGAAATGGATCGTTGTAGTCTTGGATGTGGTTCCTCTTCTTTGTCAGCCGCCTCAGTCTGTGTGGCGGCATCCGCTAACAAAATCGCTAGCCCCTGGGGAACGGTAGGCGCGGATACAGGGATACCGTCAGATCTGGCGTGGTGAGCGGAACCAATCCCGTGGGTGCGGCAAACCACCCTGCACTTCTTTTTCTTTTCTGCTCGACTTATGTTAGCTGCAATAGCATCCTCCAACAACACCTCTTCTTTGGCGGCCCAAGGATCTTCAGGATCGCGTACCTCGGGGTATACGGGGATCTTTAGTTGGGAGGAGCTCGGGCGGAGGTGACGGATCCACTGAGGGGCATCTTCCCCGGTATCACTCTCTAAATGTAGAGATGCCATGAGTAGCTCCATCGGGGCATCCTTCAATCTCTCCAATTGATCCACCATCGGATACTTCAGATCCTTCAAGTCTTGGAGGGCTTTGACTAACTTGCTATTGGCCTCCGGGTCATATGCCTCAACATCCGCTAAGTCCCAGCCGGCCTTCCCGTGCTCTATACCGTATTTCAGGCCTTCGCTCATACCTTTGGCAAGTCCTGCGGACACAACATTAGCAAACGCCTGCCTTATCTCTAAAGATTCGGAACACTTCATAACGGCAAGGCGCAGGCCGTGCCCAATGACCCATCGACGACCCGCGATCGCTGTCAACATGTGCGGATACAACTCTTCATCAAAATCCACACTTAGTTTATCCAGACGAGCATCCATCTCCGCACACCGCTGTTCAACCTTGTCATCCTCATATTTCTTGAATTCTTCAAACGCGGCCTTTATCTTTTCCTCACCCGTGACCTGTGCTTGGAGGTTCAATACCTGCTCAGATAACCGATTGTTACTAACTTGGAGGTTCGAGAATTGGACGCGGAGGCTATCCAATTCCTTTGCTAGTTCCGCATTCTTAGCCTCTGCGGCCTTCTTCATGTCTACTTCGGCCTCAAGCAGCGTCTTTAGGTTCTTTGTCTGATTCTAGAGGTCGTGCACTTCTGATTCCACAGCCCTGAGGGATTGAAGTTCTTGATCAAGCTTTTTTATCTCCTCATCCCTTACTTGGATCCTCTGATCCCGTCTGGCTATCTTGGACTTGGCTTTCTTCAGTAGCCTGACCTCTTGCTCAAACCTCAGTCTTAGTTGAGAACCCATGGCCACTTGCCGCGTCAGGTTTATGTTATACTGGCTAAGAAAATCTGCATTGGGCAAGTAGCACAGTTTAGAGAAATACCCCGGTGACACTATGTGACCCACTATGTCTTGGCACGTGTCTGGGTGTCCAAGCTGCAGTCGTTAGTCACGCCCTATCCTGGTTGATAGATACCGCTCAGTGACCCAACCACGGAAGGGACAGAGGTCGATCTCCCTGACTTGGGACTCCCCACGGAGAACAGGACGTTAACCTCCACGGTAGCAACATCTTCGGTGGGGATCTCGGTAGCCGTTCCCTTGGAAGATCTGCATTCACATTATGAGGCACATATGATTTGTTAGTATTACACTTTGACGAACAACATCAAACAAGGGACACATTAGGACTGGATCACTTACTGGGCAATGTCTTGCTCGGGGTGCGTGACTCGCGCGAACTTACACCTTATTATATATAAATAAACACAGACATCTATAAATATAAAACAAGGATCAGGACCCACAAAATCAAGAAAACCGGAAGCAGTATAGAGCGTTCCCGGGTCGTTATGTCCCAACGAGGCTGAGATGGAAAATCGAGAGACGATTGATGATTGGTGTTTAAATGTAACAAGGAATGATTGGGAATTAAAACTAACACTGAATGAGCAAATGACCTCAAAGATAAACAAGGAAAAGAAACTAGAACAAGAGTCAAAGCTAGCAAAGGGCAAAAACACTTAAAAACTTTTACACTAAGGCACAAATAAGCTAATCTAAATCTAAATAAGCAAATTAAGCATGCAATTAAGCTAAATTAACAAGAGAAACACAACAGTACTAACAACAGTACTACCAGTATTAACTACCAGTATTAACTTAAAGTTAGTACTGCTAGTTATAAGTTAGTACTGTTAAGTTAAGGTTAATACTGTTAGCCTTAACAGAACACAATTAAACAGGAAATAAGCAAATAATCTAAAACAGGAGGTTAACTACCCAAAATAAGCACTTAAGCATAAGAATAAGCAACCAGAATGGACTATAATGATAAATAAGCTAGAAAACTAAAACTGATTAACTCTTAAAGTAATTTTGAAAAGACAAATAAGTTCTACTGAAAACAGTACACTAAAATAAGCTTAATCTACTCTAAAAAGCTGAAGAAATCTTAAACAAGCTGAAATAATAAGCTGATAAGCTAAAATTACCTACCAGTACTAACAGTTTTAACTGACAGTACTAACTTGGAGTTAGTACTGCTAGTGTTAGTTAGTACTGCTACCTTTGAAATCCAAGAAAATGAACTAGCAGTACTAACTTGGAGTTAGTACTGGTAGTGTTAAGTTAATGCTGTTCCAAAAGTGAACTAGCAGTAACTGCTTGTTCAAAACAGCCTTTAACATTTCCAAAAATCATTTTTATTTCAAACTAATTAAAAACAGATTATCAAATAACAAAGTAAAACACTTATAAGCAATTTTCAATCCATAATAAGCACATAATAAGCGATGATAAGTCTACAGTATAAACTTAAAACTAACAGTGTTAACAAATGAACTAACAGTCTGCAATAAATAAATAAAGTAAGAAAAAGAGAACTTACAACACCCTTGCTCAAAACAGGGCTAAATCAACAATCTACAAGCTCAAACTTGTAGAAAAACAAAGTTTAGTAAGAGTTCATAAGCCATCCAGAAACTGGCTTAACATCCATACAAATGAAGCTGTGGTAGATTGGAGAGTGATTGGAATGATTTTCCTCATTACTACATAACCTATTAAAGTTCACTTATAGTTAAAAACAGTTGTAAACAAGCTGTATTGAAAGAGCTTTAGAACATACAACAACACAATCAGAAACTAAACACTGGATTATAAAGTGACATAAAAAAAACTCAAATTTGCATTAAAACTTGAAATGTACAAAGCTGAAAGAAAAGCTGTAAATGACTGAAAATAATCTTAAGTTAAATTAACAAACAAAAAACTAACTAGAAAATGCCTCAAGAAGGCGTAACAAAAAGGCTCTACTATATATACCGAAGATAAAGGACTTGCATCTTGTGCTTCTTTTGAGAGATAAAACCCAGTGTTCTAGATGTGTGAGTGGGAGAATCAGAGCAAAACCCCAGCCTTTGATTTCTTTTGAGCTTCTTTGGAGACAATCTCAGCCAACGAAGTGCTTTGGAATGGAGAAGGATGCCAACATGGACTTCAATAAAGCTGGGGGGAAGTAGGTGGGAATAAATTATTAGGTAGGGCGTTGAGTGATTTTGTAGGAGAGGTATGGGAGCAAAACAGGGTGCGGGCTGGTTTTGGTATTGGCGGGAGAAAGGTTATACAAGTTGGGTTGACAGAGGGAGGGTTGAAGATGATTAAGGGAATGTTTGGATTTTGTACAAGAAAGGCCCCTCCACATCTTTCTTCTTTTCATTCCCTTCTTTCTTTTATATATGAAGTTTTCCCCAAATTGTTGGCATAATCACCCCTCTCTTTGTTTCCTTAAATATAACTTAGGGGGTTTTGGCATTTTTGAACCCCTCAATTTTACATTTTTTCGTTGCTTTTTCTTCTCGAATATATTTGACTTGATTGGCTCGTCTTCACACACTTTCCAACTCGTGTCCGGCATTTGTCGATTTTGCTTGGTTTTTTCGTCTTTTTGTGAGATATCCGTTCCCTGCACTATATAAATGTAAACAAACAAATAAAATTTATTTTTGGTATTTTTTTATTCTTTTTAATTCGTTTTAAATGGAAAATGGTATGTGTAATTAAACAACATTTCAATCACCTTCACATTATGAAACAGAAGGTCCATCATTTGAACCTTCTTATCATATGTCTTCACCACCTTCACATGAACCTGAGATTCAAACATCTAGATCTAGTGAAGAAAGTGAGCAACTTAGAAACCTGCTAGATCTTGTACCTAAGCTGGAATCAAGAGTAGAATCCATAGAAAAGGAACTAAGTGACACTAAGCAGATTCTTGGAACAGCAATCCTACAGATGATAAAGAAGGTCAAGAAGCTAGAAAATAAGTTTATGAAGGTGGAGATAGATGATAATGAAAGGGAATAGGACTAGGAGGAGGTGTTGGGAGGGCGGTATTATTTGTAGTTTGGCAAGAAAGAGAAAAAGAGAGGAAACTGAGAATGAAGAGGATGCAGAGGATCAGGATCAAGATATTCCTTCTCAAACAGATCAAGGAAATAACTTTGCTACTCCTGAAAAGAGCAAGGATTCAGGGGAGGCTCAAGCAGAACAAATAAGTCCTTCTACCTTAGAGGCTGCACAAATCTTAACTAATGTAGCTTCTGAAGGATTAAGGATCACAAGCCCCTCTGGTAGCAAGAGTTACCAGAAGAAACCAAAATCTAGCACAACTCCACCAAGGTCTTAATTTTGGAAGAACCTGCTGAAAGACCATTTAAATACTGTAGGTACACCTTCAGCTCAAAGTTAACTGTACAGTAACACCTTCAGCTCAAGTTAATACAGGGTATGTAACACCTTGCATCTTGAACTTATTAACTGGTGAACGAAAGAGTCCAAATGAGAAAGGAAAAGGATCCAATGAACTGAAGAAGACCTTCAACCAAATTTCAAGCATCAAAGAAATCAAAAGGAGCTTCATAGCTACAGATTAGAGGCATCTCAAAGATATGCAAGCTACAGATGGAGTTGAAGCACACAAAGACAAATTCATCTTGATGCACTTCTGGCTAGAAGATTGGTAGAGCAAGAGGAAGAAGCTGAAAAAGAAGCACTTGCAACTGAATTTGACTACATTCAAGCAAGACTAAATGCAGATCAGATTCTTGCAGAAAAGATTCAACAAGAAGAAAGGGAGCAATAATACTATTGAAATAGGAGCAAAGTTTCTACATGACACAATTGCTGCCCAAAGGAAGTTTCTTACAGAACAAAGATATGCTGCTATCAGAAACAAGCCACCAACAATATCTCAGCTTAGAAATCAGATGATCACTTATCTGAAACATGTTGCAAATAAGAAGCATGCTGAGTTAAAGTCTAAATCCTTTGAGGAGATCCAAGTCTTGTATGAGAGATATAAGAAACAAGATCAGAAATAAGAAGCTGCCCAAAGGAAGTTTCTTACAGAACAAAGATATGCTGCTATCAGAAACAAGCCACCAACAATATCTCAGCTTAGAAATCAGATGATCACTTATCTGAAACATGTTGCAAATAAGAAGCATGCTGAGTTAAAGTCTAAATCCTTTGAAGATCCAAGTCTTGTATGAGAGATATAAGAAACAAGAACAGACTTTTATGGCTATTGGATCTAAAGAAGATGAAAGAGCAGTCAACAAGATGAATAAGCAAGCTGCTGTTAAAGAGAAAGAACAGAAGGCTGAATCTGTCCATGAGGAAGTTCAAGAGGAAGAAGGAGATAAGAAAAGGAAGTTAGGCACAAGAAGGAAGCTAAAAGCAAAAAGAAGAAAGTATACTTCTGGTCTCACAAGAGAAGATGATGACTTAAAGATGTGCTTACATATAGCTCCTGATAAAGATAAAGTGATTGATGTTGAGATACTTGATCATCAATATCCCATTGTTGAATGGAATCATATTACTTCACAAACTAACTCAATAATTCCAAACCAAACCTTGTGAAGATGCCTATCTGAATATGGGTAACAAAGAATAATGGAAATAAAAGATGCTTCCGCACCTTGATGATTCCTATCAATCATAGACAAGGAGAAAGACTTGAAGGCTGTCTATGAACTTGTAATGAAAAAATATCAAGATGAAATTCATATTTAAGATGCTTTGGGGAGATCTGCTGATAATGTTTAATCAAGGTGACACTGCTGACTTTTGGGATGAACAGCTTAACTGGAAGATTATTAGCTAGAAATTACATAGTTCCTCAGGGGTACAATACTATCATGACAAGAATGGACTAGTTATACAAATGCTTATAGAAAACAGATACCCTTCTGACCAAGGGAAGTGTTTCATCACTGTTTGATTTGAAGTTAGAAACTGAAGAATAATAGCACTTATGCTTAGTGAGCTGATCAAAATAAAATTTGTAAAACAGCATACCCACCCTCCAGCTAGAAGAATTTGAAGATTCTGATGAAGACTTAGCCAAATCTATCATGAAGAGCCTCAAGGTTTGAGTGTTGCTACCAACCACACAACAAATGGTCTTTGGTCCACCATGTCAAACAGACTAAGAACTAACTAGTCCAAGAGCAAACGGCTTTGCTTGGTAAAGACACTCTTCAAATCCGTTCATGGTTGACAATTTTACCAACAAATTATGTAATTCAGCACCATAGTAAATTCATACTGAGCATGGCTACTCCAGATGCAAACGCTAGCTTTTAAAGAGTTATCAAATCTGTTAATTTAGCTGATGATTATGCTCAAAAATCAATGGTTATCAATTACCATGGACTTACAAACCTAAACATTGTGCTAGTCGATAGCAAAACGACTACATGGTAAAGACACACAACAAATCCGTTTTATGGCTGTAGTTTTGCCAAAAAAACTATATTTTGTTGCAGTCATGATAGGAGTGCTATGAAGAATAGTATTTCTGTCAATAATTGAAGATTTAAAGGCATATTATTTTGAGACAGAAGTTCAAGACAATCCTCTAAAGCCCCAAAAGTAAGTCAAAAGTACGAAGTAAAACTTGAAGTTCATGACTGAAGATCAAGTTACGGAGATTGTTAGAACAATATTTAAACAGACTTTTAAAAAAAACTTGCTTACAATACTTGAAAAGAAAATACAAAAGCTTAAAAGAAATTATATAAACTACACTAAAAATTAAGCTAAAAATTAAAGAGCTAAAAACTACATAATGTGTGTGTGAAAAGTGTGTGCTATTTATAGCCCTTCTTTGAACCTTCTAGGTCTTCCTTGCTCTTACACGCTCCTGCCAATCATAGCCATCCATTTTCCCAATCATTGGAGCTTTGATCTTGGTCGTTTGATCAAGTTTGGCAATCCGTGTTGTGACAGCTTGTGTTACTTCTGAGAGTAATCCCTATATAAATTTCCATTCTTCTTGTGCTTTTACTCAATCCTACGTGTGATTCCTTGCTTGCCTTGACCATTAGGATGCTTGAAATGACGATTAAACCTTGCTATCTTGTACTAGCTTGCTTGAATTGACTTATTTAACCCTTAATTAATAAAACCACTTTGATTTTGACTGAGGTAAAAATGAAGATGATGATGAATAGTATCTGGTGTTCTTGGCGCCTTTTTTAAGTTTAATTGAATTGGGTAAAATCGTTTTAAACTTTTGGCTATTGACAGTTTTGGCCCTTATGTTTGTGTATAGAAAAAGTGTAGTGTAAAATAGCTTATAATAATGGCAGAAATGGTCCCTGTGATTATACAAAAGGTTTTGGGCTTAGGATCCGGGTAGGGACTAAAGGGAAATTAAGGGCCCATTAGGCATTAGGGACCATTTGTGCAACTTTTGAAACGTAAGGGACTGATTTGAAATTTTTTTGGGGTTTTTGTCTTTTTGTAGTTGACTTTTGTTGACCCATAGTTGACTAAGAGTTGACTTTTCTTGGCTTTGGCTTTGAATCCTTGGCTTCTTTTGTGCTCTTCCGTTCCTCGTGTCTGTGATTGCCCGTTTTTGACGGTTTTCTTGTGATTTTCGTCTTATCCGTACATGCACACACAAAACACAAAAACAAGCATAACTTTGCCATTTTTAGTCTGTTTTGGGCTTAATTGGGCCTTTTTAGGTATAAACGAATATGTGTATTTTACACTTATCAGCTTTGTTTTTGTCCTTTTCTTAGATATCCATTACCTGCACAATATAGATCACAAAACACACAAATACAATGTATTTTTGGTATATTTTGGTCATTTTAGGCACGTTTTCCCCAAACTAAACCTTTGAAAAGTAGCAAAGATTTTTGTTGAGAGAGCTAAGAGATCACAAGTTATAAAACACCCGATTTCTTATTTTAAAAGATTTCTTTATTTTTAGTTTGAATTTATTTTTCTTGATAGACTATCTAACTACAACTTATTCTTGTGTTGACATAATGTATTGTTTTCATTACCTTAGTGGTAATTTTTAGGATCATGGAACAAAAAGCACGATTAAGTGTCTAAAAGATAACTTCATCATTCCCGACTTTTCACTTTTCCCATACTAAGCTTAAAAATAAGATCACCGTTAAGTACGAGCTAAGATGCTAAGACTACTTATAATTACAACTTGTGAATTTCTCTTCCCGACATAAATCATATATTTAAGTGTGTGTGCTCAAATTAATTTAAACCATTAAATCCACATATTTAGATAGTTGAAATCCGACTAAGCTTTTTCACATGGCCTTTTGGGGCTAATATGTTAATCACTTAGTAAGATCACAACTCAAAGCAAACAAAAACCTCCTTAGCTAAGACATCGTTGGTTCACTTGTCCCATGAATGACTTTCTTCTCTAGCATCCCACCGTCATCGGGTAAGTGCTAAGGTTTTTGAGACCCCATCCGGAGAATAATAATCGAGACGCATGAACTTCCGATGAAAAAGCCTTGTAGACTTTTGCAAACGTTGGTTCAAAAGAATACTTTGGTTTTAGAGAATGAAACTTTTACTATTTATTTTCTAACTTGCAACTTAACTATACATTATATTTACATATTAGGCTAGGAACCGGTATCACTTTTCTTTCGACGTCACATCGGTCACGCCTCCGACAAGAGCCCGTGTACTTATTATGATACCGATCCTAAATATACATCCTCCATCCTTTCTTTCGATGTCACATCGGGAACGAACCGACAAATGCCCATGTACTTTATTGCGATGGAGTTTGTATATTATTATTAACACTAAGGATTTATAACTTGCATCCTTTTTATTCACCAACTATATTTTTTTATATTTTCATTTTTTTTTTCATTCTTTTTCTTGCAACATTTTTTACAACACAATTATTTTTGCAAATAGAAAAATTTCGTTTTAGAAAACCAAAGTATAAACTTGAACCAAAATTCTTATTTACAAATGATGTTGACTTCATCGATAAAGTTTTTTCTCTAAATATGTTGATTAGACTTTTAAGAGTATAACTCTAATTTGTAAAAATTAAAGAGAACACGTATGATTAATCATTTTAAGAACTTCGGGGAAGAAAAACCACAAGTTATTTTTATAAGCCTTTAAGTTTTCCAAATAAACCTTGTTTAGCATCCTAATTCGTAATTAACACTATCATTTCTTATTCTTTGCAATTTAAAATCTCTAATAAAGAAATTCGCAAATACTTAGCCTATATAAAATCCAACTCGGCATATTTAAAATCTACTTGAGATTAGCACAAGTCTTCATTTACTAATGATTTCAAGTCTAGCATGTTTAAAGTCTACATGAGACTAGCACAAACTATCATCATTAATTGTTAAGGGAGAAAGCTAGAACTCAACACGTTCGATCGGGTCAAAAATTACTTCTTATTCTCACCAACGGAAAACCTACATTTGTGTCTTAACACTTATTTTTTTTCAACTACTAATATATATATATATTTTATTTTTTCATTTTTTCCTACAAATAAAAACTTAAATTTTTTTGCTATTTTTGTGGGAAAACGGGTACGTGAAAACAAAACAATAAGCAGGTAACATCAAATCGATAGATTCCCTCCCCAAACTAAAATGAAACATTGTCCTCAATGTTTAAGGCGGGTCTCTACGCAAATCTAAGCCGTTTATTAATTATGCAAAGATAAACGTGAATCGATAAGATGAAAGGATATCGGATTTCCCCAAACTAATTTCAAACAAAGGATAGGAAGCTCGAGTGAACCGGGACACAACACCGAACACGAGAGGCTTCAAAAATTTGTTGGTTCAATCCTACAAAAATCACAACAAACAACAAACAACGAAAGATCGGAAGAGGCTAGCCTCAACACATCACAACACATTATTTATTAGAAAATAGAAAGAAGAAAGAAAAGGATAAGCATGGGGTGAACTCCCACGAAGCGGCTTGTTTTTGTTCACCGAGTCGCAAGCTCGACTCGATCCCTGAATTCATTCGTCCTTAGGGAGAGCAAATGGAACTGGCTTAAAAGAAAAATGAAAAGTAGAGATGCCAGGGTCAAAAACGAGGTCCTCACTCCTGAGAGAGAGAATAACAGGAGAATCCTCGGGGTAGGTGAAAAATGGAAGAAAAGTCCAAATGACAAATGTGAAGGAATTGACATCTTCAACATTTAGGGATAAAACAATTTCTCCTTGGTTAAAATCTTCATCATTCTTCATGGCCGTATTGGGCTTAAAATCTAAACAAACGTCCGGTGGTTCCGGTGGAGGACGAGGAGATGATGGGTTGTCTTGATGATCAAGGTTAGGTAACTCATTATCTTCATCTTTGGAATCATCATTCTCAACACCTGGTGGAATTAAATCATCTGGAACGAGGAAAATATCAATCTCTTCTTGAACAAGTTCACTATCCTCAACGGGGATAGGAGATACGGGAAGAGACTCGATAATTAAACTTTGATTAGCATGAACATTTTCCTGTGACCGGGAAGTTGAAATCTCATAAAGCACAGTCATAAGACTAAGATATTCCTCAAATTCACGATCATTCCTCGAAGGAAGTGTAATGATTTCTCCGGCGAACTCATGGTGAAGAGGATCACTCCTTGGAGAAAAAGTAATCGAAGATTCATTTTGTTCTGGTTCATGATCGGAAATCACTTCGGGAGCGAGATTATGGGTGGTATCATCACTAAGCAGATTCTCAAGAAAAATTATGTCTCCTTCTGAATTGAAATATCCTTCCTCAAAATTCAAAGAAACTTCCATGGTTAGAAAAGCATCGATTTCATCAATATCGTCTTCTGGATCGGAACTCTCA
>BQNB010138772.1:0-17656 GCA_026074375.1 Tanacetum coccineum
GATTGCTAGTAAATCTATACACGTAATAATAAAATATAATATAATAGAAAATTTACCAAACTTCCCTTGAGAACTAAGGAAGAAAGGAAAATTCTCACAATTATATATAATATAATACGTATATTAACCGGGAAATATGATTCCCGGGTCGTTATTCCCCAACGATTTATGAAATTGAGACCACGTTTGTTGTTTGGACAATGATATGAATTGGTTCAGAGATGATTTGTTTTCTAAAATCCTAAAATTGAGCAAATTAAAGGACAATTAAACCTAACTTTAATAATGGGAAATTAAACCTTAACTAAAAACGCAAATCGGGAACCCTAAAAAACCTAAATTTCCAAAATTAAACCTAAAATGAAATTTTCTCTTTTAATAGACTCTAATTGACTAAAAAGTAAGTTTAAAGAAAACTAGAACAAAAACGGAATTGAAATGAGCTTAAAAACACGAAAAACGTGAACGGGAACGAATCTCGTTCTTTACAAATTAAAATTTTGCAATTTTAACCCTACGAAAGCAAAACTAATTTTCCTAGAAACTTTATGATAAAAGAAAATTTTCTAAAAAAGAACTATATTCATTTGATTATTTTTTTTTATTTTTTATGATTTTTTAAAGTTTTTAATAAAAATAAATGTTTAAAAATACTAAACTAAATATAAAAATTCTGAAAAAATTATAGAAAGTATCTTAAACTAAGAGGACCTAGGAAAAATAAGCTCGTGGACACAGCTTGACGAATAAGCTGCGAAATAAGCTTAAACAGCTTATTAACTAAATAGGACTAAAACGTATACAAATAATAAATTTTGTAAACATAGAATGAAAAAGACCCCAGGGCACGTTGGTAGTGAGGCGTTTATAAAGGGTGAGGATGTTGAGGTCGGGGGTTCGAGCCTTGCTCATCCCCGATTTCCATCTTCCCCCTTTTTTTAGAAAAACTTTAAAAAAGAAAGTTGTTGAAAACCTGAAAACAACTAACTTTAATAAAAGAAATTATTTTTGAAAATCACTAAACTATTTTTCTAAACTCTACAAAATAGCTCATAAATAAGCTAAATAATGACAGGAAAAGCTATAACTAAACTAAACCACTAAAAAGTTTTAACTAATAGGGCAATATATGACAACTATGCTAAGGGAAAAGATAAAAAATGCTAAAAAAGATAACATCTATATCTAAAAGCAAATAAGAACTAAAAAAAGCACATTTGATAAGCTAGATAGACCGACAAAACTTAAAAGCATAAAAACACTTTACATATTAACACTAGAAAGCAAAAAAGCGTACATTAATCTAATGACAGAAACGTAAAAACTAAATAAGCTAAAAATGACTTCTACTAACCCTAGAAAAGCTAAACCACATCCTAATAAGCCATAACAATAAGCAGATAAGCTAAAATAAAAGAAAAAGCTCTTTTTTATTGTAGAACTGATAGCCAACAGCCCCTTAAGGCCAACTTTTGAGCTAATTTTAAGTTTTCTAATTAAACCTTGAGAACCAAATGGGAGCTATTGAAGCTTAGACTCGAGCCTACTATCAACTTAAAAATGCTTTTGAAAAAAGGATTTGAAAACATTTGCGTTAATGAAAATAAATGCTTTTGAAAATAGCTGAAATTACTCATAGGCTCTGAGTTTTATGTTTTTGTTAGAAAAGACAAATGGCAACTTGAGCTCAAAGACAATTAAGCAAAATGAACTTATTTTGAAAAATCAAGTTGAGACAAATGGTTAATGACCTAAAAGCTACTTAAATTATGAAAATCGAAACCTAAAAGTTACTTAAACCTACAGAAACATAAACTAGAAAATGACATTATTGCTGTTTTATTCCTATCGAAGTATTTTGGCACAAATATGACACAAACTTTTATTTGACAAAGTGCAGGCTAAGAACTTAATTCTACACATATCAAACACACATTTAAAAGTGAATGAGGCTATGACAATTACTTAGATTTGATTGAAGCTTCAAATGCAAATGATGCTAAACAGATTTGAACATATATGAATCTAATTTAATTAAACCTAATCTAGTTTATAAAACTTACTTAAACAGACTTAAATGAGAATTCAAGACAAATATCTAAAAACCAATTGGCCACTAGCAGTATTAACTTGTGGTTAATACTGCTATGCCAAACACCCCTTTAAAAACACTCAATTCCATTTAAGCGATAATGAAAATTAAAACTACTAATAAAAACTTGATTACCAATAACAAACACACTTACAGAACCTAATAGCTTATATCAACAATCAAATAAGCCGTGAAACATGTAATGCTATACTATTAATACTAAGAATTTTTGGATTTCTTAATTGATTTTTAAGATAAAATAATGAAAAACTATGTCTAAGACTACTAAACTTGAAAAACAGATGATCAATCAAATCCAATAAGTCACAATAAACAGAAATTAAGCACTAATAAGTAAATTAATAAGCTAAAATAATCAATGCAATTATTAAGCAAAGAGATTTGAAATTTAAAGAAGCTTACATAATCTTAGCTAAACAAAGGACTTCAAAATCTCAAGGAGCTTCTTCAAGCTCTAGCTCACACTAGGATAAGCAAGTACAGTCCTATGAGCTCATCCATTGCTAGCTCATCATCCAAAAAGCTTTAATCCATTAGGCAAAGGAAATTGACTGATAATTAATTGTTCAAAGTATATATAGATGACTAATTTGAACTCAATCTGCGCTTAGAGACTCAGAGAGCTTAAGATGAGCTTATTAAAAGTTTATGAAACATTAACAGCTTATTAAATAGAATTTGAATAAAAGTGAGCTTTAGAAAAGTAAGAGCTTATTAAAGAAACTTAAATTGCATTAATAAAATAGCTGAGTACAATACTGAAAAGGAAATTACTGAAAAGGAAATTACATTTAGCTAACATTAAGGTAAAACATTTTGAAAGGAAAAGCTAAAATTTAATAAGCTAAAAAAATGAAAAACTCGCTCCTCAATGTGTGTGATGAGGCCTGCTTTTATAAAGCTGGGATGAAGCTTCTAGGCCTTGAGTCTGTTACACGCTCCTCGCAATCTCGTACCTTGATTCTTTGCCCATCATTGGATCCATCCTTATGACCGTTGGATTGATTGAGTGAGCACACGGATTGCCAATGTGGCATTCCGTGTGTCAGACCTCTATGCTTCTTTTGCACTTGTTTTAGTGCAAATTTCATTGATTGGTGTGTTTCTTCATTTATCCGCGTGTCATTCCTTGTGGGGATCTACCAATGGAATGCTCTCATGATGTTTTCTCTTGCCAAGTCGTACCTTGGTACTCGAATCATAAAGCCATATCATCAATTGCCATTTACCCTTTAATTTGAGTAGGGTTAAACGCGGAGACGACGATGAACAGTAAAAACATCTTCCTGCGCCTTTTTTTATCTTTTATACCTTTGTTTGACCTGCGGGTTTGGGTCGTTGACCTGGATTGGGCTATGGGCTTGGGTTAACAGGTTTTGGTTTATATGTAGATAATGACCATTATCTTTTATTAATAAAAAGATAATGGTGTTAGGGTTTAAGGGTTATTTTTGCAATTTGGTTTAATTTCAAGGGGTTGTTTTGGTTATTTTGGAATTTTGTCTTTATAAGTTTGACCAGAGTTGACTTGTTGACCATGGTTGACCAAGGGTTGACTTTTTGACCCTTCTTGCTATCAAATCCCTGGCTCTTGTGCACTCTATCCGTTCTCGTGTCCGTGTTTGTCCGGTTTTGACCGTTTTCTTGTGATATTTGCACTATCCGTACCTACACAATCACAAAGACAAAACAAGCAATATACAAGCATTTTATGCACAATTTCATCTTTTAAGGGCTATTTTTGGTATAAAAAGGATATGTGATTTCTCACATATCAAAATTCCCCAAACTAAGCGATTGTGTGTCCTCACGCAATATTATATGCTTTAAAACCAAATACCTCAAAACTTCCCCAAACTAAATCTTTGAAAAGTAGCAAAGATTTTTGTGGAGAGAGTTAAGAAATCACAAGTTATAAAACACCCCATTTTCCCATTTTTTTATATGAACTTAGAATATTTCGACTTTCGTTATTTCCATAACTGTTAGGGATCATAGAACAAGATGCATTTCGATCCGAGAATGCCCCAAAAAGGATAAATTCATCGTCCCCGACTTTTCACTTGCTCCAAACCAAGCTTAAAACGAAATCACAGCTAAATATCAGTAAAGATGCTAACACTACTCATATTTGCAACTTGTGAACTTTTTACTCCCGACATTTATTATATCTGAAGTGAATGTGCTATTTTGAATTTCAACCATGGATCAACGTTTTGTAAAATACTATGCTTCACGTTCCACCCAAGAATAATAAGTTTGAAGGCGAGATCATCCCATGTAGCGACTTTCGTCTCGGCACATCCCAACCTTACGGCTAAGTGACCAGGCTTTTGACACCCCACAGAGACTAGTATCGGGACTCACGGACCTTAGGTTTCAAAAACTCTCAGGTTTCCTATATATGCATAGCTTTAAAATAGAATAGTCAAAGTTCAAAAGCATATTTGAATTTAACAAAAAGAAATCTATTTATTAATTCATCCTTAATATTAAACATTTATGCAATTGTAACCCTCGACCTTTTAGAAGGCTGCAACATCGGTTGTGAGCCGGCAAGATGCATCAAACTTTTATCAGTCTCGGATTTTTATTCTTACTATGGGCTTTCTTTAGAAGACTACCACATCGGTTATGAGCCGGCAAGAGGTAGTAAACTTTTATCAGCCCACAGCTTTTATTATTATTATTATCATCATATTTTTATTTATTTTTTTTAGAGAAGACTTCTTTTTGAAAAATTCATGTATAAGTTTGAACTAAGACTAAAATTTTTGCTATTACATAAAAATTTGTTGATTTAAGATTAATCTCCAAAAACAGCACGTATATTAGTCCGGTTAAGAGCTTTTGGGAGAAAAAATCAAAAATTACATACATGAGCTCTTAAGATTTCCAATTAATCCTTGTTTAGCATCCTATTCATACTTAACTCTATCATTTTTCGTTATTCGCGAATTTCCGCGAACGCGTAGCCTAAAAGTTAAGGAACAAGCTAGAGCTCAACACGCTCGATCGAGTCAAAATTTATTCTTATTCTACCCAGTAGGAAAGTCAAAATTGTGACAAAAACACTTATTTTATTTTTAAAATTTTAAAATTTTTCATATTTTTGAAAATTTTGGTGGGAAAACGGGGTACGTGAGAACAATAGGTAAAAGTAGGTAAGATTATATCAAAGATATACTACCCCATACTAAAATTAAACATTGTCCTAAATTTTTCCTAGCCTAAAACTTAAAAACCCCATACTAGAACTCAAAAAGGTCGAATGCATAACTCAAGCCTAAAGAAAGTATTACAAAAAATCTTTAGCCGTTTATCAAGTGTGCTAAAAGATAAATGTTAGTCGATAATAATCTTTAGGATATCGGATTTCCCCAAACTAATGGCAAGCAAAGGCTAGGAAGCTCGAGTGAACCAGGACAAAACACCAAACACGAGAGTCTTCAGAAAATTTTAGATCAATCCTGCAAACAATCACAAGTACAAACAACAAGAATCGGAAGAGTACAAGCCTCCTCACATCACAATAAGAAAGAAGATAGAAGGATAAGCATGGGGTGCCTCCCACGAAGCGCTTTGTTTTTGGTAACCGAGTCACATAGCTTGACTCGATCCCCGAATTCATTCGTCCTTGGAGAAAGTGTGGAAGAGAAAATCTCAATCGGGCTTTCATTAATGTTTGGATAAACATTTAAGCACATGAAAGTTCCATCCCGATGAGATGCCACTGGCTCTAAGTGGAGATGTCGGGGTCAAAAATGGTGTCCTCATTTTTGGTGGAGGAAAGTAAGGGAGAAACCTCAGGGTAAGTGAGATACGGAAGAAAAGTCCGAGTAACAAATGTGAAGGAATCGTCAACTTCAACATTAATCTCACCTCCCCCTGGGTCAAAACATTCATCTTCTTTAAGATTGCTTATCACGAGCACATTGGGTTCCATGTCGAAGGTTAAACGTTCATATTCGGGAATGGGATCATTGTCAAGTTGTCTTCTTCCGAGTCAAAATCACTTTCAATACCCGGTGGTATCGAATCATCTGGTCCGGAAAATATTATCGATCTCTTCCCTATTGGAGTCACAATCCTCAACGAGAGTAGTAGATGAGGGAAGAGACTCGATAATTGTATGAGAATTTCCCAGTGACCGGGAAAATGAATTTCCGCATAGCAACGACATTCGATTGATATAATCCTCGTGCTCTCTAACAATTCCTGGAGGAATCATGATAACTGATCCAAGGAACTTATGGTGGAGAGGATCACTTTTGGGAGAAAAAGTAACATGATCTAATTCAGTCTCAATGTGTTGTGGTTCATGATCAAAAAATACTTTAGAAGAGAGATTGTGGGTGGTATCATCACTAAGAAAACTCTCAAGATAGATTACGTCTCCTTCCGAGTCATAATAACCTTCAATATATAAGGAACTTTGATAGCTAGAAAAGCCTCGATCTCATCATTATCGCCTCTTGGGTCGAAAAATTCTGCCTCATCAATTGGAGCATCATACAAAATTCTTTTCTAATCATTCGTTTTACATTCCAAATCAAATAAATCGTCATTCTCTTCGAAAGGTGGATCATTGATGAATCCCTCGAGAATGGAAGCAACACTTTTCAAAGGAGTAGACGGATCATGGTGAAGTAGAAACTCAATGTCATCTCCTGGAGTAAAACACTCATCCTTATTAGAATCAGAAAGAGGTGTGACTAGGAAAGTCGACTCATCAAGGTTGGAATTATAAGAATCTTTGCACTCGATGTCCTCTAATACTTCATCAAAAAGAGGGTTTATGTCACTAGAGTTGAAATTGACATCAAATTCGAAAAGAGGGTTAGAGAAAGTCACGGAGTCATCATGTGGAACGTTGAAGGAAGATAAATCATCACATGAAGGTAAAACGTTCTCACTTTCACTCCCGGATGTATCCTCAGATTCTCTTGGGATTGGGATAATTTCCTCAGCACTAAAAGTACTAAGGTGTTCGTCCCCCATTATGAGAGAATCTTTGGGCTCAATAGACGGTAAGGTGGATGTGATTGCAAAAACCGAAGAAACTTGAGGTGTTTTGTTTGAATGGAAAATGCTCTCCTTGCAAATAACTCTAAAATTCTTCAAACAAGGTGTGATACGAGTTTGGCGTTTAGCTGTCGGCTCTGCGAGATTCTTCACTTCCTGCTTTTCCTTTTCATCGTTGGCATCCTCCGGTGAGGGTGAGCAAACTAGAGCAGGTTCGTCGGTAAACCTTTTAAAACTATCCTTGCATGAGTCATTAACCATTTTAATTGACTCGTTTATATGCTTTTGAGGATGTTTTGACGTGCCATCGACATGAAAAGTTATTTGTTCATTTCCGTCCCTCAAAACAAGCTCTCCTTCGTATACATCAATTAAAGCACGGCTGGTTCTCAAAAAGGATCTCCCAAGTATGAGAGGAACTCGAGGATCGGCTTCAAAATCAACAACAACAAAGTCGGTAGGAAAATGGAAATTCCCAACTTTGACAAAAATATCTTCGGCGAGTCCTTTAGGACGAGTAATCGATCGGTCCGCTAACTCTAAAGTCATCCGAGTTGGTGTAAGTTCCGGCAGAGAAAGCTTTTTCCAAATAGAAAGAGGCATAAGATTTATGCTCGCGCCAAGATCGGCCAAGGCGTGACATACATCCATTCCTGGGAAATTACATGGAATAAGAAACTTGCCGGGATCTCCAAGCTTTTCGGGAAGCTTTTTGAGGAGCATTGCTGAGACCGTAAAATGGATTCGCTTGAACCAATTGAAGCAAATTCGTCTTAATCTCAAAATGATCCGCATTAATTTTCGGTAAAACAATAGCTTCTCCGTACCCTTCCGTGGGTGCTCGGAGTAGCTCTTCCATTGTACGTTCCGCCATTGGTGCAACGATAGTACGAAGCTCGGGTTCGACTATGTTTGGAGCACGTCCTTTATTTCGACGTCTCAGAATGGTTACGTTTGAATTATTTGGAAAATAGGAATTTCTAGTGCGCATGCACTAAACAAGCAAATGAAATGATAAAAGAAACGAGAAAAGGAAATATTTTTTGGATTTTTACCGAATAATCCAACAACTTAGGGTAACTCTCTTTAAGTAAAATAAATTTTACAAAAAGAGGTGCGCCTTTTCGTAATGACACAAACTAAAAAAAATTAATCTTTGTTCGAGAAACTTTATTAATGGATAATACCTTATTTGAAGTAGTTTAATTTGTTTGGTTGTTTCCTTTTTACCAACTTTGTTAAATTTTAAATATTCACAAATTAACGAGAAAAATCGAAAAATCCGGAAGAGCAAATATTTTTGTCTTTTTGTTTTTAAACTTTTACTTATACTAAAAAGAAAAGAAAAATATTTTTTACTTTTTATTATTTTTTTTATTTTTTTATATTTTTGATTTTCTTAAAAGCGTAACTTTCGAAGACGAAAGGTTCTCCAAATCACGATCGACAAACTTCAAACGAAAGAATCTTAATCACAAATCCCCGGCAGCGGCGCCAAAAACTTGATTGTAGTAATCTATACACGTAAAATAATATAATAAGTATAGAAAATTACCAAACTACCCTTGAGGACAAAAGTAGTAAGGAAAATTCTCACAAATATATAATAATACGTTAACCGGTAAGCATTCACCGGGTCGTTTTCCCAAAGAATTGTGAAATTGAGACCACGTTTTTGTTTGGACAATGATTTGAATGATATCGAAGATTGATTTGTTTATCTATCTCTACTAATTTAAAACAATAACTAAAATAAGCAAATAAAAACAATTAACAATTAAACAATTAAAACGAATACGAGAATTAAACGAACGCAACAATTAAAAACCTAATTTACAAAAATAAATCCTAGAAATTATTTTTCTACTTTTACTAACTTTAAATGACTAATTAAAAGTGAAAAGCTAAAGAATTCCTAAAACGAAAGTAATTTAAGCTAAAAACGAGGGAAAACGAAAACGAATTCAAAAACCCGCTCTTTTAAAAAAAATGAAATTACAAAATAATGACCCTACAAATGAAATTCTATTTTTCCTAAATGCAAAATGATAAAAGAAAATTTTAGAAAAAAGAAAATTAATTTTTTAATTATTTTTGTATTTTTTATGGATTTTTAAAGATTTAAACTAAGAAAAATTATAAAAATTAAACAAATAATTGGAAAAATCCAGAAAAATCACAAAAAGTCCTAAAAGATGCAAGGAATACTAGAAAAATAAGCTCGAGTGCCCAGCTTATCAAATAAGCTGAGAAAAACCCTAGATAAGCTACGGCTTTAATTAAAAGCTAAAGGGCAAAACGTGATTAACGGAATAATGAAAACTTACTCTAATGGAATAGCTATGAAGCATAATGGTAAAGTGAGTAGGTGTGAGAAGGCAAGGTCAGTGGGTTCGAGTCCCATGGCTTGCCTTTTGCTTCTGTTCTTTTTGAAAACTTATAAAAACCAAGTGTAACACTAAAAATAAGCAACTTTGTACTAAAAAGAAATTATTTTTGAAAAGCCCTAGATAAGCTGTAAAACAGTTGAAAACATGACAGACACTACTTAACTATATTTTTGGTATTTTGTTAAACTTTATAAACTCAAAAGCTAAAATTAGGACAAAAAGCTACTTTTTAATCTAATATATCTAATAAGCAGCTCTACAAGAAATATGCAAAAGAAAACAACCTTAACAACTTTAAGGCTAGAAAAAAAAAAAAAAAATAAGTAAGCTATAAACTAACAGGGCCAATGAGCTACTTTTGAAGCTTTATTTTTAAGCTACTACAAGAACCTTATGAAAGATTACTAACACCTACATAAAGCTCAAGCTAGATAAGCCTTCTAAAACAATATACGAAAACAGTTTGAAATCATAAATGGTACTGAAAAGCAATAAGAAAAAGCTACATCACTCTTGTATTTGATTTTTAATGCATAAAGCTTAATAAACTAATCCTACTAATTAATAAGCTAATGACAACTTAATTTTAACCTAATAGGTTAATTAAGATAAGAATTAAACAAAAGCTTAAAAGCAATAAGCAATAAAACTCTAAAAAGCACTTAATAGAAACTGACAACCAAACAGACCCTACAGGGATCTTTGAGCTTATTTTTCAATAAGCTCTTGGATCCTTATGCACTATTAAGCTACACTAGATTAAATTACAACTAAAAAGCTCTCTAAAACATCTTTTATAAACTATTTTGAAATTCAGATGCTTATTGAAAAAGCTTTGTCACGGGACTTTTGATTATCACGTCATGAAGGATATGGAATATTTGGCTTAGGTAAACTCTTCGGAACATCGGGTTCCGAAATGAGAGTGTTTTTGGCAAAGTCCTTTGGAACATCAGGTTTTTTTGGAATAAGAAATAGGGATAACCGAGGTGGGATTGAGAGGTAACTTCCTTGAAATTTGTTTGCTCCTTTGATCCGTTTGTCCTCCTTGGTTTCTCGTTCTACTACCTTTTTAGAGAATGATTAGTACGATTGAGGGTCCCTCGTAAGCAACACCACCTTCGAGTAGTGATCGCATTCATCTTACCTTTGGATTTGGAAATGGTATTACTCGAAGAGTACCCGAAGTTGAGGCCTTGGTTTTGAAACAATCCACAAAACATGTTTTGGTAATTAATTTTGAAATGGTAGGTTGTTGATTCATCATGAACTGCTTTTGAGATTTTATCGTGTTTTGAATTTCATTCTTAAGGCTCCATTCAACGATGATTTTGATTTTGCATGTGTCCAACATCTGACATTATTCCTCTTTGTAACTTGAAAAATCAATTAAAATCTCGTTGTTGAACTTTGATGTATTAGCACTTGAAAAGGTTGTGTTTTGACATCTTGGTTTGAAAATTTAGGGAAGCTGATTATTTAGTGCTTAAAACCTTGATTTCCAAGAAAATTATTTCTTGATTAATATTATACCCTTGAACTTGATTCTGATTAAACCTATTTTGACCATTGTTATTTGTTTTGCACAAAAGCCAAAACCTGTGGGGCATTTAGTTTACCTAACACGTTGGAAGGGTTTAACAATGATTGTAAGTACCCGAGGTCGCACAAACACTAGCCCCTGATGGTATCAGTAGCAGACAATAATACCAAGAATGAGCACCACCACAAGAACGCTAGTTTCCCTCAACGCTTTAACGAGCGGGAGGTGACAACTTTCTTAGAACAAACTCCTCGACTAAGGCGAACGTTTGATCCTCAATCTTTATCAAATTCTTTCATCCTTTTTACTAGAAGTAACATCATCCTAGAATCATTTGATCTATTATGTGAATAACGATCTTGATTTGTTCTCAATTATGTTTTAAAGCCTCTCCTATGTCGTCTTACACAAAAGATTCCACCCCCGCGGCATTAAGGAGTCTTGTTCATTCTCGTTTAAAGCGTTATAAAATGTATCAACCTTGAGTTAATCCGTAAATCCAGATGGGGACAAGCTCTAAGCAAACCCTTACTTGTTCCCACGCTTCACTAAAATTTTTCCTCAAATTTTTGTGTAAATCGAGAAATTTCATTCTTTAAGTGAGTGGTTTTCGAAGGAGGGAAAAATTGATTCTCGAATTTGGTAACGAGATCCTCCCAAGTCAAGATCGATTTTGGTGGTTCTTAACTCGTACCAAGTTTTTAGCGCTCCCTTGAGCGAATATGGAAACATCATAAGTTTTAATCACACGTTATGCACATCCTAAATCGTAACGTCGAGGTAATCCTTTGAAAACTATTTATATGAGCCGAGGATTCTTGACCTCCAGACCGTAAAATGGTTTCGCTTGACCAATTGAAGGCGAATTTTGCTTACTCTCAAATGATCCGCATAATTTCTGGTAAAACAATAGCTTCTCCCGTACCCTTCCGTGGGTGCTCGGATACCTCTTCCATCCGAACGTTCTGCATTGGAGAACGATAGTGTAACACCCTCAAATCTGAGTATGCAGCGGAATGTTGAATATCCGAATGCGTTACATTATTGGGTCATCGCACAAGATCATAGAACGACTACCTAAACGTGTCCGTTTGAAAAAGAAACCATGGAATTTAACAAAATACTTTTTGTTACATAAGCTCATGCTGTAAATGGTTCCAACAAAATAGATAAAGATTTTCGGTTTATACCAATGTCCCCCAAAGTGAATAAGACCCCAAATCTTAAGTGTTGACTCTTCCAATTATTGAATCCCAAATGTATCATCGCACCTCGGTGCTTATTGACCTGAAAAAACATGCTTAAAACGTACAACATAAAGTGGTGAATTCATAGGTTTATGATATCAAGTGGTAGGACCGAAGATTTTCAAGTTTATGATGACAGCAACAGATGGCAAACATCAAAAAGTAATTTCGTTTCCTAACCTTCAATGACACCGAGCTCGACGTATATGAATGCAATTATAATTTGCCACTATTGTCCGTGAAAGATGTGCTAACCCTCAACATCCCAAATTCCGACAAAGGTATGCGTTCCGTTCCCATGAATAGCTAATCACCCAACGTGGAATGTCAATCCCTAATAGATCTATCCATAACATTCGCGCCCACACAAATGTTAATTCCCACACATTATTCAATTAACAGTTCTAAGATCCTGGACATAAAGGTTTATGGTAACTTAGGCAAACACGTAAACATGGCATAAAAATGTACAACTTGCTCAGTTTTGTAAACAAACAGTTCCCCACCCTCAAGGATGTAAATCATTTAAATAATTGTAAAGCATGGGGCTATGAACTCACCTAACCTGTAGTGCGTCTGAATGATAACAAATATCCAAGCAAAGCAGTGGTATCACATCCGCCCGTTAAGTACTAAGTAAGTACGGTCAAGTCTTAGTTTACACATTAAAGCTAAGGACTCGATGGTAAAAACTAAATTCCATTTTTTAAGTTATATATACCGTATATCACTTGGCGAATGACGCACAAGATTATTGTAATTATATTTCCGATGGTTCCTCGAGAAACGTGAGATGTTTTCCGCTTAATAAATATTATCATATTTATTACTGTCCTTGATGATAATATTAATCATGTACTCGAAACATAAACAATAATATATATATTTTAGTATATATATATCCCGCTTGTACTCACTTAAGTTTATAAACCAAGACTTTTGTTTTATCAAAGTTAATCATAAGTTTCTTAGATTTACGGTTTCAGTCCCTTCGTTTTATAGTTTTTATTTATTTACAAGTGAACCCCCAAGTTTCATTAACTACATAAGTGGTCCTTCAAGTTACACAAATGTAGTCTAGGTTTTTATAACTTACACTTAAATCCTTAAGTTTCAGAATATTGCAAGAATAGCCCCTGGAGTTATTGAAATACAAGAAATGACAATTTAATCCCTTAGGTTTCGGCATTTACGGTTTTAGTCCCTTGACTTGCGAAAATAGTATATTAGCTCTAAATAACATTCAACTAGCGTCATTTCTCGTTATTAAGTTCAATTAAGTTATAGAAATTGTTTCGGTTGAAAAATAAGCTTATCGAGCTTATTTTGGCTTAACGGGCCTTATTGGGCCCGTTAAGGTCCGTTTAGCATTTTAATGATCCGTTATAGTTTCAATAGGTCTAGATGTCGTTAATAAGCTCACGTGGACTGTTTAAGCTTAAAATAAGCTCGGTGAGCTTATTGAAGCTTATTTCGAGCTTATTGGGCTTTTGGGCCCAATACAATTTAACGTCGAAAAGTGTTTTAGAGTTTATCTTTCCTAGTGCTTTTCCCAACTTGCATTAAGCCGAAACAAACTGTTTCTTCTTAGCTGTATTCCCAATAAGCCTGATAGCTAATAGCATCTCTAATGGGCCGTAATGCCCTTTAAGCCTGGTATTGGTTTTCAAGGGTCTTATTGGGCCCATTAGGGTCCGTTAAGCTCATTTAGGTCTAATAAGCACTTTGGAGGTCGGTTTGCTTATTTAGCTTATTCGATAAGCTAATAAGCTCACCGTTGGGCCTATTGGGCCCGATAGTAACCCGAATAGGTTCTAGGGGTTAGGGCTTGGCCCATTAACATTATTTGGGCCTATTAAGCCCTTTTAACTGGTATAAGCTGTGTAAATTTTACCAATAAGCTGTTAAAGCTTATCGTGAGCTTGTGGCTCACATTGGGCTCGCAAATGGGCTAGTAAGCCCTTTAAAGGTTCGGTTGGGTTTATAATGGAGTAAAGGCCCTATATGAAACAACATGAGCACTTCTAATCATGATTAGGCCCGAGTGGCTTGTTAATAAGCCGCGGCTTATTAAAAGCCTGCTTATTATCCAAGCTCGCGCTAGACCTTGGTTGGTCTCGTTTAAAGCCCTTAGGGGTTTTACCCCTTTTGGTTGGGTTTAAATTTGGGTTCCGAAAGGTTTAATTAGTAATCTTGTAAAGTCTCAATTAATTCGACTAGCACCAAAGTAACGTTTTTAACATTTTCTAATCGTGACCCGCTACATGCAATCGATCCTTAAGGTCGTACACACGTTTCCACACCACCACGCCATGATTATAACGATAGTTTACGTATAGTTGTTTATGTATGGCACCACACAATGTTGTTTTGTGACAAGAAAGTGTGCGTGAACCATGCATGGGTCGAACCATGCATGTTTCACGTAACCTTGAGTTTCAAACTCGAAGTATAAGCAAAACTAGGATCAAGTAACGATATATGAGTATGAAAGACAACGTAGAGGACCTAGAATGACTTACAATAGTCCTAGTCTCCTTGATGGTAGCTTTAGACGTAAACCCGACTTGTTACACCCAAACGTGTATAACTTCAAGCTTCAAAGCTCGGTATACTCGACCCTTAGCTCGCGTACACGCCTTAACAACCTTGTACGTGACCTTAAAGGTTTTCCTAGATCCTTAGCGACCAATGTGGGTCGTGTATGGCTCGTTTTTCTTGTAACCCGAAGATATGGAGAGGAAAGAAAAGGTTCTTAGCTTGAGAGAGTGTTAAGAGTTTGGAAAATGTATTAAGTGTAGTTGAGGAGTGTTATTTATAGGCAAGTGAGCTTAGTTACACCCTTTAGTCCTAAACCAAGCCAAACCGTGCCCTAGGAGGTGGTTTCGAGATGTTCTAGTTGTTTACTCATGGTTTTAGGCTAAACTACTAATTACAAGATTAATTTGTTATTTTTTTGATGACAAGATACCTTGTAGCTAGGAAATCTTATGACTTGGTGTGTTGTTCCCTAGTTTAGCCGCGACTAAGAAGAGCAAAACAAAGAGATGATAAATACAAGGTTGTAAGAGAGATCATTAGGGGACCATTAAGACATGTATTTAATAACTTATGGATGTACATGTACTTGTTATGGATCATTAGGGAGATTTGCTAGCTAATGAATCCACATGGGACGATTTGTTATGGGTTCACTTGTCACATTCGGCATTAAGGTGATATAAACACAAGACTTGATTAAATTTTGCGTTTAGGCTCTCAAAGTGGGTATTGGTTTGAGTCTAGGTATGTCTAGGGTAATTTCGGGGTTGCGTTCCAAATGATTTTATGCGAAACGTACCCTTTACGGACCAAATAAAAAAAAATACTCAAAGTACATAATTATACTCAAAATAATTATTCCTTACTTGGTTTGATGTAAACCTGTAATTATTTGGTGACCGTTTTACATTCATTGATATTTTTCTAGACTACGCGTTTAGTTCAAAGTAAACAATTTAAAAGTAAACGCCTATCGGAACTAAAATAAATAGTGATCATTAATATATCCGTACAATGACACGGAAATGAGATGTTTACAGTCACCACCGTTAAAAGACTTTGTCCTCAAGCTTAAGACCTTGTAGAGAATGACGAAGCCCGGTTTATGTGAAGAGTTGTGGGTATTTCATGTTTTGAAAAGAATCTACACGTTCCCCAGGTGAACTCAGGGGCCCCGCCAAGAGTTTTCCAGCGAACCTAACCATGTTATTCGGCTCCGCTTTCAATCGTTTGATCTCCCGTTCCCCTGATTTCAACGGGCCCTCTTCCACAAACTGAGCTTTTCGTCAACATGAAATTTCCTTTCCTAACGGCATGACCAGAGATCGTCAGCATAACAATTCCTCAGGTTTGATACATGGAAAGTGTGGTGAACTCTGCACAACCTTTGAGGTAGTCCCGTAGGCAACTTTCCCCACTTTTGCTAACACCTTGAAAGGTCCGACATATCTCGGGTTCAGCTTGCCCTGCTTACCGAATCATATGATCCCTTTCCAAGGTGAGACCTTGAGCATAACTCTGTCCCCAACCTCAAACTCCATCGGCTTTCGCTTCCGATCGGCGTAGCTCTTTTGTCGATCCTGAGCAGCTTGCATCCTTTGCTTGATCAAGATGATCTTTTCTGTTGTTTCTTGGATCAATTCCAGACCAGTCAGTTGGGCTTCCCCAACCTCGGCCCAGCACACCAGTGATCGACATTTTTGCCCATACAGTGCCTCATAAGGGGCAGCCTTTATGCTAGCGTGATAACTGTTGTTGTATGAAAACTCGGCCAATGGCAAATGCTTAACCCAGCCTTTGCCAAAATCGATCACGCAAGCACGTAGCATGTCCTCGAGAGTTTGAATGGTTCTCTCGCTCTGGCCGTCAGTTTCTGGATGATACGCAGTGCTCATACTAATATCCGTACCCAAAGCTTTTTGAAATGATCTCCAGAAATTCGAAGTGAATCTTCCATCACGATCACAGATAATTGAGGCAGGTATCCCATGTCTTGCCACTACCCTGTTCAAGTACAACCTTGCCAATTTGTATAATGGATCATTCTCCCGTATTGGTAGAAAGTGAGCAGATTTTGTAAGTCGATCCACAATCACCCAGATGGTGTCGAAACCTTGTGACGACCTAGGAAGTTTGGTGATAAAATCCATTGTTATATTATCCCACTTCCACTCGGGTATTTCTGGTTGTACTAGCAATCCTGATGGCCTTTGATGTTCGGCCTTGACCCTTGCACATGTCAGGCATTTGCTAACATACGTGGCGATGTCAGCCTTCATGTTTGGCCACCAATATAATTTCTTCACATCTTGGTACATCTTTTCGGAACCGGGATGGATAGAATATTTCGACTTGTGGGATTCGTGCATAATCACGGATCTTAAGTCTCCATAGCAAGGTATCCAACTCCTGCTGTGTAAGCATAGTGTCCCATCGGCACGCGGTTCCAATCTTTCCTTGGGTATATCCCTTCGGATCATACCTCCTACGTCTTCATTTACGATGTTCTCCGGTTTCTGGGCTTCGATCTGAGCTTCTAGTATTCGTTTGGGAAGATCCAAACCAATTGTCATAACTAAGGCTCGAACCCGCAATGGCTCAATCCGTTCTTTACGGCTCAGCGCATCGGCCACTACGTTTGCTTTCCCTGGATGATAACGAATATCACAGTCATAGTCACTCAGTAGTTCTAGCCAACGGCGTTGCCTCATGTTAAGTGGTTGTAGTCAAATTTATATACGTATTATAATAATCCCGTAAGAATTCTTTCCAAAATACTTCTCAACCAAGAGAAATA